>JALIZH010015430.1:250000-263883 GCA_030522465.1 Rhipicephalus appendiculatus | reverse complement strand
TACGCATCTGCTTGCATCACAGGAATAGATCAGTACGGACACGTAGCACCCACTGGTAAACGCGACCAGTTCCATGTTGAGATGATAGCCGGTGTAAGAGCCACCCCTGCCCGAAACCTCGTAACCACGACTTCCTCCGCCCTAGTAAGATGAAGGGGGAGGGAGCAGACACACGGAGGTATAAGAGCGCGTGTATGCTACCGGAGAAAAATTCGGCAGATCCCACGTACCATGGGAATCGATGTCATGCGAAGCATGCGGAGGGAAGGTGACTGGTGTAATTTTTTTTGTGGAGCGAAACGTTACGAAATGACGCTAAACATATGCACAAATGTTATACGCACAGACATGTATGTTGAACAGTCGCATATGTTTTATGTAACCAGTTGTTTACAGTTGCGTAACGATGCCAAGAGTAACATGGGCATTACCAACACCATAAGCGGTAAGCTGAAATGTAGCGCTTGTGCTTGCGAGGATCGTAGCCCTGGACAGTGCCACGTAGACCAACTTCAGTGGATGGCGTTTAACTACAATTGACGCTAACGAGACGTGACGCCTGTATCATTGGAGTGCATATGCAATGTTTATCAAATTAGATGGGCAGCACTGGAACCACAGTTGACGTTACACCAACATTACGCCTGCATAGGGTGTTTTTGCAAAGCAGTTCTGAGACCTGGCGGGGATCTGTGGTAGAATACTTGATTGCCACGCAGATTGCTTGGGTTCGATACTTTCTGGGACCATAACATTTATTCTTTGCGTTCATCACGTTAACGCTGCCGATGTCGGTTTTGCTTAACGCTCTCGCATTTAAATTACCAATTTCTGTTCTCGCTGTTCCTCGGTAGATATAAACTGTCAAACACCTGTGGTGCAAACCCGCATACCGCGGCCCGGGGTATACGATTATGTGCCACACGTGTCTGGAAGAAAGTGTTTGACGTCGTACGCGACGGGATTTTCACGTTATTCATGTCATCGCCAGACAGTCATAATTGTCAAACCCTCTTACCCTCCCATGCTAATTTTGGTGTACCCCAAGTTAAGGGGGGCGATCTTGAGAGCACACAGACCTAGGCGGATAGATAGATAGATAGATAGATAGATAGATAGATAGATAGATAGATAGATAGATAGATAGATAGATAGATAGATAGATAGATAGATAGATAGATAGATAGATAGATAGATAGATAGATAGATAGATGAAATTGTTTATTAGGCCGAACTTGTGGCCGGTAAACGGAAAGTAAGATTACAGCAATACACGCTGGCACTGATAGCGGCGAACAGAGCGTCGGCCGTCGATCAACTGACGAGCGGTGAAGCGCGCCGGCATTTATAAGTGTGGCATCGAATATTCCAGCCTTATCGCTGGTTGTCGCGCAAGCTCTGGAATAAGCTCGAGTGTTCGCGTTTTGCGCGCAATCTTAACAAAATGATCTACAACAATCGCGAAGCTTCTCGAAAAAAGAGGCGTGGTTTGCGATGAGCGTTGCTCACAGTCTTTGTGGGCGAAAACCGAATACAGCAACTGTGAAAATTAGAAACGCGCGTGGAAATTGATAGAAGCGCTCAAAACGTCTGCAGTACTCAAAGAAATGCTTCGCATTTAAAATCTTTTTTCGGGATCGCAGTGATTTGAGGGGTTGAGGGGGGAAGATATGGATGGAAGATCTGTATTGGGAGGGCATCTATGGCGCTGTGCAAGATGCCCCCTCTAAGCTGCCTACAATCATGCAACTAGACATCGTCCCTGATTCTTCAGCGGCTATTCAGGAACTCAAGAAAGTGCACAAAACGATGGAAATCTGCGAGGCGATACACAGCTACTTGAATACAGCTATACTTGCGTCAAGATACACTGTATTCAAGGCCATGCTGCGAACCCTCACAATATTGCTACTGACCAGCTGGCGCGCTGCCCTCGCGCATGTGTTCCCCGCATTCGTGTTCGACGTCGCTAATACCAAATACTTTATTTACGCATTACAAAGGACGTACGGTTTTACATGCGCTGAATATACTCCGGGGAACGCGCCTTGAACTACAGCGGGTGCATTGGTCTACAGTTACTGCATTGGCTACTTAAAGGCAGCATATACAGTAACTCTACATTGGACCACGTAATAGCGCTGCCTGTTGCGTACCGTGCTACGAAGGCGCTAATAACGCTTCTGAGAGACGCTGGTATCAACGACTTATATTAATTACGCATGTTCCGTGTGCAGTTTGCATGTGCGATGCGTATGTGAATGTAACCGTGCGTATTATTTCATTTATCCTTTTTTCCCATCTGGAGTTATTAAAAGCGCATTGCGAGCGTAAACCTCTCCAGTTCCTTTATCAGTCTTCTCTCCCTCCCTGCCTTCTCTCTCTCTCTCTCACGTTGTTTAGGGTTTAGATAGAGCTTCGAGAAAAAAAGCTTTCTTTGCACTTTAACGTAACCGATATAGCCAGGCTCGTGGACAGCACTTTTCTCGGTGAACGCGCAGTTTTGCACATGGACTACAGACGGTGCTCTCGTAAGCTGTTATCTGTTATCTAAGGCTGGGGGATTATCACTTGTGGATGCCACTACCAGCAAGGATGTCGTACGTGAAGGAGCGTTGTCCCTTGCCTGCACAACTTCGTTTTAAACTACAAGTCGCAGGAAGCGCAGAAGAAACTTGTATTGGCGTCGCATTTCGTTTGTACTAAGCAGTAGCGCACCCAGGATCTTTGTCGGTGGAAAGGGGGGGATGTGGGTGAAATTTTTTACTAGGTCACGGGATTGCTGGTGAATCCATTTCCCTGCTTGAACTGGATTAATCCAACAGCTAATGAAATGCCAAATAATAATAATAAGAATATCGAGGATGATGACGTTTCTTTCTTCGGCTTTTACGCAAATGTCTTAAAAAGAGCTGCACGTGAGAAAAAGAGCTGCACGTGAGAGAGTGCACGTAGAAAATAAACGGCAACTTGATAGAACCAACGCGTAACATAGTTCCCAACGAAGTTGTTCGGTACATGCTTATTTTTACCAATCTTGCCCTTCCATGCATTGACCATTAATGGTACTGACATGCCGGCTGGCTGGCTGGCTGGCTGGCGGTCGCAAGATGATGTTAAAGAAACTGTGCAGCTGAGCATGTTCTAAATTATGAGAGCAGAACATCCTACAGGAAAGAAAAGGGGTCAAGCTGCCTGCACGTGAAAGGTGAAAGCGATAATTTTTTTTTTTCGCCTAAAGCGGCTTCGATGCATGAATGGAGCGCAGAGTCACCGAGCATGCGGTTTGCTCTCCTTCACTTTAGCGGTGTATAAGTGGGTATGCAGCGCATTTCTAGAGTCAGTTAGGAAAATTCGACCTCAAGGCACTTTCTTAATTGCCATGAGTCCCCACAACAACGTCAATAGAAATCGTGAGGTATGCGTTGGACTCTCGCACGTACACAGAGGGATGTCGGACCTCCCCCCCCCCCCCCTCTTCTCTCTCTCTCTCACACACACACACATGCGCGCGCGCAGGAAATTCTGGCTATAAGCCACCGATTCAAAGACTTGCGCAACCAGCAGTCGGCCACCAGGAGCAGTGAGAAACGCCTACCCTGAAATAGAACGCTCAGCACTGATTTCGACTGTTGGTCTTGACCAAATACGACACAGCCGGCAGAGATCCGTTCTCACGCGAACTCGGGCACTACTATTTCCTTTTCCTAAGTTAACTGCACACCCTGCTTCATTCGTTTTCTCGCGCAGCTTTTATATTACATGGTGCCTCAAATTGTTTATGCAAACAAAGCGCGGAACCATCCGAGGCTTCGCGCTGCGCTATATCGGCTGCTGTGGCCCTCCGCGATAGCGATGGCGCACAAATTGCCATGGAAGAGCACGGACGCCTACGCTCATTGCCCTCTGGCACGCACAGGTGCGTCGCATGGCGCGACTGGCAAGTGCCGCTAGCGCTGTTGTCGCCGCACCGTGGTTGCCGTGGTCTGTGAGGCGATGGCGATGCGGCGCAGCGCGCCGGCTGTTCGCGTCGTGAGTCACCGAGACAGAACGACGGAACCGCACGAGCGCGAAAGAACAAAGTGGGGCCATCTAGCAATTGCGGCACGAGTCTGCGGCATGCTTGCCGATGCGATTTCGCGCCTGCGTGGGCGGTGTCTCGTTCTGCCCAGAGAGGGCGCACAGGCGTGCGGAAAAGCGCCGCTCGCTGCGCTGAGAAACCACGATGGATATAGAAATGATAAAAAAAAAAAAAAAAGAAAACTAAAAACGAGGAGTGTCCCAGAGCGCTCGGAAACGCGCGCGCGCTCTGAAAAAAAACAAAACGCGGGGAGTTTCTCCGGAGAGCACGCAAGGGAACCAGTCGCCGGCCGGCGCGCAGCATTCTGAGAGCGAGCGACCGCCTCGAGAGTCTAAAATCGCACTTGGCAGAATCTCGAACCGACGCCCAATCTCAGGCAGCAGCGATAAGCTACTTCGCCTGACATCCGCACAACGCTGCTAGTCCACCAGTCTTTCATTTTACAGCGAAGTCGGCCTCTTTTTAAACGCTTTTCAGTCAAAAGATGTCGCACACCGTGACGGTGACCAGAATGACGACCACGAGCAGCTCGCCGATGGTGATCAACACGGGATACGCCTGCAATATCCACGGAGCCCTCAAGGTCCTCGAAACGGTGAGTGCTGGCCGCCTTTCAAGCATTCCACTGAGTAATTTCAATGTATACGTGAATGATGAATTGAATTAAACACATTCGGGCGAAACGTCGCTTTAGTGAGTTGCTGATATACTTGAATGAAGAAAATTTACTTCGCTCCATCCGCGGCACCGCGTTAGTTATCAACATATATATCTACATATGACAGCGAAAGTTAAGAGGGGCGCCGGTGGGTAAACTTTAAGCGATATGAAATCCCGAAACCAATCGCGCAGGAAGAACAGTGGTCACGTGTCGGGGCGTGGCTGTGAGAGATCTGCTGCCTGTCAAAACAAGACTGCATGCTGACGCTGATAGGGATCGTGCTTTTGCCACGATTCTGCGGGCATCAGCGACGCCGCAAGCACACTTTGGCAAATTAGATCGTCGTGAGTTGTACTGGGCGCGTCATGGGTGGCATAGGAAAGGTCAAGTGAAGCGTCAGACGCAACGGAGCAGCGGCCGCTCGTCTGCTTCCATTTTTAGCAGACGAAAAGTGGAGCGCGCCACGGGCGCGCGCGCACACACTTTCGGACAGATGCAATTGATTCGCGATGCTCCCGGGTCCCAAAACTAGCATCGCCCCCCATCCCATAGACTTGCGCGATAGTAGTGGCCCTCTCGCCGGCGGCGTTCGCGCTCAGTTTCGGGTTTACACGAGCAGTCTCGCTGTTCAGCTTGCATTAAACGCAACTCTTGCATCGATAATGCGTCTCGCGTTTGCTTTGCGCTAACGTGAAGTCGCAAGCGCGCCGCACGAGTTCAGTTTTGCTGCACTCGTTTTACGGCTTTTATTCTGGCAAAAATGAGAGTGTTCGCGGCGGGAGCCACGGTCATGCATTTTAACCGTGACTAATCACTGTTCTTGGTTTTGCCTTAATTGTAATCGCACCGGGAAGAGAGCCATAACTTTTACGGGGACTAAATAGTGTTGTTCGTCTAGCCGCAAACCTGGCCGGTACACGCAAAAGATGTACGATACATGTTTTTGCAGTTCGCGCGCTTGCAGTGATGTCCTTGCGGTGACTCATTTTGCAGCGCGCTCGCCGCTCGTGCTTTATGGCATTCCTGTGTGATGGGCGCGTCGCGCCAGTGTTCTTGGAAAACATGTCAGCGCATATAGTGGAAGGGAAAATGAATCCTTGTTATTTTTACGTTACTGATAGACTGGCGCAAGGAAGCAGTTGTACGCTGGTTCAAACAACTGCTTCCTTTGCGTTTGCTTTCTTAACTCCCATGTTTGGGCATTTGTCCCGCAACTCGTGCTTCTATTCGACGGGCATGCATGGAATTCATTATTACAAGTGCGCTGTATAGCTCTCATGGCGGTTGATGGAAACGCTGTATTGGGTATGATGTGTCGTTACACTATTTTTTACTACGAACTTTTATCATTTCTGCCTGCTAAAAATGGCTAAATGACCAAGTAAAGAGACTCACTCACACAATTGTTCTTTGGATATACATGTATACCTACAGTCGCTATCTTGTGGTAGTGGGCGTGCTACATTTTGCAATAGTTTTGCCGGTGTAGGCTTGTTTCCGTGGCGGTTTCCCCGCTGCGGAGTTACGTCATTTCCTTTTTGAGCGGAGGCGGCGGACACCCTTGGTAGGTGCCGAGCCCAGACGGAGAAGATTAAAGAGCGGCCTTTGTGGTCGCTGACTATTCAAACGGATGAATGTGCCCATGCATAAGAACTCGTTAATGCTGTTTATTTATCTGTCTTTCTCTCTCTTTCCTGTGAAAGATGAAGATATGAAGGGGAAACGGGCAATACAGGATACGTTAGGTGAAGGCCGTGTAAACGATAAACACGTAAGGCAACGTATGCATAAGTGTCCTTGGATATGTGGTAAATATGTCATCATTTGGGGCAGTGTGCTTTCTTAATTTCATGTTGCTATCGAGCGAGGGCGCATGAGAAAAAAGAACGTGAAAAATATGAAGCCGTCAAGAGGTATTAATTATCATTACTGAACACTTTCTCAATATGTGTCATGGTGTCATGTGGGTTGAAATTGGACATTCATTTATCACTGGTACTCAGCTGTACAATGACTGACTGGTTCATGCGTGTTTATCATATAGCCCAAGGTAGCACTATCGGAGATGACGCATTTCGAGGGTCTTCCGTTAGATTTTTATTGCACTGGTGAAGAAGTAAGAATGAAACATCCGGTCTCTAATAAGGTCAATCGTTTGCGTCAAGTGATATGAGACCGATAACAAAGGTGGCCGGAAGATAGCGATGCCTGGCACGTGCATGTGTCACGCTGATGTAGCAGTGCCGGGAAGGACAGCGCCAGAGGATGATTTTATCGGCCTATATGGCAAGTTCTACAGACACCGATCAATTTGATCGGCAATTTAACAAAAGCTATCGTTAATGTGACAAAAAAAAAGAGAGAGAGAGAAACGTTACATACATATATCAGCTGGATGGAGCAAATACGTTAAGCCCGGTCCTTAAAAATAATCGCAGCACAGTTTTAAAAAAAAAAAGTATTAGTTTTTCCCGCGTTGCATTATTCGTGAGGTGCATGGACGTTATCAATTCTCCAATAATCACAAGCCAAGTTTTCTGAATTATCTTCTTACTATAATGCTTTCATTTGCGCTGCAATTGCCGAATTGAAGTCGTGCGGTTTTCATGCACTGTGAGGGACGCCGTATATCGGGTGACCTCCGGTTTAATTCTGACCATCCAAGAGGTTCTAAATACGCGACTGCTCCCGCATTTCGCCCCCGTCGATATGTGGCCGCTACTGTCGGGATTTAACGCTCGAGCACGAGCTGAGCAGGGCAGCGCGATAGCCACTGCACGTAGTACTGCTTTGGGTTACAATAGAATCGCTGCTTTTCCCTGCAGTCGAAACACTGACAGCAATAGTTAGCGTATAGCATTACGAGGAGTGTCATTTGCGGAAAGCGTGAGCAGCGGCGCGCAAACAACTCGCGCTGAACTGTCGGGCCGGCATTCCGGCATTGTGTGGCTGGCCCGTTTGACACAAAGGCGCGTTGGGTCCGGTTACGGCGCAAGGACGCGAGACAAAGGGGGGCTCTGGTGCGACATTTCGGATCGTCAGAGGGAGCCCGTGGTGACGGGCTTTCGTGGCTTAACGATAATAAGGTTTTCATGTTTTAGTCGTGATAGAGTAATATCCGAGTTAGAATCTAAGTTCGTGATGCACTACGCAAGAAAATACGCGCACAAGAAAAAAAAAAGAAAAAAAAAAGGGGGGGGGGGGGGACAACCACGAGCGCTGACTTTAGACAGCGTCAATTTCTTTTTTTTAAAATTTTTTTTTTGTTCGTTGCGCGTCACAAGTGCTTGTCGCTCACTTAGGCTTACGGGTTTTCGTCTTGTCTACACTATTCTTGTGACCACCACAGCTCAATAAATTTTCTCGATTTTTTTAGTCTAACGTAATTCCTAAATTGTGATAAACGTCGAGGAATATATAACACTGTCCATACTTGTATTTTTCCCCCTATGCCTTCTAGGAATGTTTTGCCCTTAGAAACTCCCAACCCGATATTAATAATAAAAACGTATGGGGACATCAGGGCTTGAGGTTCTCTGATTTTCGTTTTCAATTTGTGCCAGATATTTAAAATGGCGTCTCGACATTCCGACTTTCATTCATTCATTACTTTTTTTATTATTATTATTATCATTATTATTATTATTTTTTTTTACAATGTGTCGGTATAAACAGATAATTAAGTTACGAACGCAGTCCAGAAGTGCTATTCCGAAAGTCTGCGACAGCTGCGTCGTGGAAGCAGATGCGTCAACTGTCGAACTGCGGGGTCAAGCTCCATTTATTCTGGGGTGCAGTGTTCGTTGCAGGCAGGCGACGAGCCGTCGCCGGGGGAACACGGCCGGGACCGCTCTTTTCTTGCGACTCGATCGATACGAGGCACGGTGGCTGTTCCTCGTGAAAAGGCGATCGACGACGGCGTTTCGGAGGAAGCTTTTCTGTGCGGGACCTCCCGCCCGCGTTGTCCGCCCGCTTGCGTTTTTTCTCCACGTGTTGTAAATGCACCCTGAATATGTAATTCCGCGGGGGGGAACTGCGAGCGACGATTGATGTGCAGGCCCTGCATTTTGGCATTTTGTTTCTCTAATTCTGCTTCTACCGCTATATTATTTATTATTGCCTTTTCATTCCGCGACAAGCTTGTTTTTGTGGCATTTTGCGCGTTCATGAAATTATTGGGTACAGACTACGATATGATAGTATGATATCTAAATGATAGAGCATGGTGGACTAAATGGTCTGTCCATCGATTGGGTTGCGCGTGTTTCAGCTTGTGCGAAGCGCAGGCACCCTCTAGTCTGGGTCACTATGCGTAGGCACCGGCGCCGAGAATAATGCGGGCCATCGAGGGGGGCGTTTTCTCGGGAGCAAGCGAGAGAAAGTTGCTCGGGAAAAAGAAGGCAACGGGCCTCGTGCGGAGTCGTTTCGCGAGACGGCTGATCGGTACAGCGGCTGAGCGAGGCAATATAGGCGACAGGATGAGCCGATCGTTGCGTTAAGCATTGCACAGCGGAACTGTGACGAAAGCACCGCCGCTTCCCTCTACGCGTACAAAGTTCGAGGCTGAAAAGCGCGTGTGGGATTGGAAATCGCGGGTTAGCGAGGATGCACGCGCCAGAGAGCAGCCGCCCGCGCAACCCACGCGCGGCCGCCGCCAACCGTCCGCGCTTGGCGGCGGTTGCGCGCGCGTGGGTGCATATCCGAGAGTCCTGAGCGCGTCTTGGGCGCGGCTCCAGCGAAAGTCGGTCTTGGGGTGACCGCCTGTTCACTGCCGCTAACCCAGAACGTGCTGATGTTATTCAGAGCTGTGCGTTTCCGTCGTTCATGTTGCTGTGGGAAGCTTTAGTTTGTGACTGTAATTCGCGGGTAAGACTTTAATAACAATGATAAAACAAGGGGGGAGGGGCTGTACAATGCACTGGGTGTGTTCTAACTTACGATGCGTGGCAGAAAAAATAAATTAAGATAAATAAAAATGATAAAGAAAGGAATGGAGCGAGCGTATTCAAAGTGAACCGTGATGTTTCGCAAGTCCTGCATGCTTCAAACCTGTTTTATTTTAATTTAGCCTACGCGAAGAAAGGAAGAATATATAAGTCACCTAGCTTCGTCAAGCGAATCGACTTCATTGGTTAAACTGAATTAAAATGTGTCGCCTAGTAAAATTTCAACCGCTTTGGATTTATAAAAGCCAACAGCGTTTGTAAGAACCGCAATATAATTATTAAGAATAACCACCGTAAGTATCTCATTGAAGTGACAGCAAATATGAGGCCGGGATACTGTGTAAGACAATTTAATCGCGTGAATATGTGCGCACTGTAAAGAAGAAAAAAATACACGGGTGGTACGCAATGGAGAGCTCATCGCCAACTCAATGCAGCCAGCTACACGCCTTCGACGTGTGCTCCTCAAATTTAGAGCAGGAAGAGCTTAGAAATAAACCGGTCATATGTACACAAGTTTATATAGCGCTCAGTTACTAGCGCCTGTTCTCATCGTCACTATTAAATGCTTCGAGCTATTTGTACTTTCTCAACCTATAACGTAGAGAGGGGCAACGGTAACTTTGGTTCAACGGAAGATATTGAGCAACCAGCGCGATCACAAGACAACGACGAAGCTATATAGGCATAACGTTGGCACGTGCACAAGGTCATACTTTTGTTTTGTCCTTGAAGGTTTGCTCTGTGGCATGATTGCGTATTTAATATGAAAGCGTTTAGGCCTTCCTCGTGTACAAATTACGGTAGTGACTTATATCTCAACTCGGTTGGCTTAAGCTAACCCATATACATGTATATGACTGTCTCCATGCGTGCGCAGGGTTCCCCTTCAGGGGGGGGGGACGAAGGTTCATCGCAGCCCCCCCCCCCCCCCCCCCCTCTATTAAGTCAAAGTAAGGAGCAGACTTTGTCCCCCCCCTCTGAGGTGACTAGGGGGGAGGGGCGGCCGCCCCCTCTGCCCCCCCCCCCTCCGTGCGCACGCACGCCTATGGTCTCCATGACCCGTTTGTAGCCCTTGGCGGCCGTAACACCTTTGTGCCTGGGCAGATCCACAACAAGCAGGTGGCGAACTTCCCCTGGGAAGCTTGAGCAGAACACTTTGCACAGTTCACTGGGTCTTCAGGTGATAAACCTCAGGCCAAGGTAAGAGCAAGCGTAAAGGTCGACCACACACGTAGTCTCTGCAGAGAAACTGCCTCCAACTAAGAAAGATTACTGGGAACGAAACAGACAGCAACAAGTTCAGCACCCCGTGTGTGTCTTGTGATCGTGCCTTACTTTTTAAATGAGAAGCATTCCTTAGCGAACTTCGGTGACTTTGAGCGTATCTATCTAGCCGCCTACAACTTTGGGCTCTTCAGACCGTATCTTTAATGGGATTTATACCAAAATTGTATGGCATAACATGACTGTATGACGAACATGAATGACTAGTGATATCATGAAAATCATGACTAACTTGTCGTGAACGGTACGATTTACAAGCCATGGCCTTGTTGCTCCTGCGGTCGTTTCCTTAACTTGATATATCCAACAATTGGTATGATGAGACATTTCTGCATGGCCAACATAAATGACAGGTGGTAATATAAAAATCATGACGTCCATGTCATGTACAACATGATTTACATGCCTCGCTCATGGTGCTTTGAAGGCCGTTTCGCTAGCTTGATATACACCAAATTTGGTATTGCATGACGTGACTGTATGACGAACATAAGTGGCAGGTGGTTATATGAAAATCATGACATGTCATGTGCAACTTGACTTGCATGCCACGCTCATGGCACGCTGGATGCCGTTTCGCTAGCTTGATATACACCAAATTTGGTATTGCATGACGTGACTGTATGACGAACATAAGTGGCAGGTGGTTATATGAAAATCATGACATGTCATGTGCAACTTGACTTGCATGCCACGCTCATGGCACGCTGGATGCCGTTTCGCTAGCTTGATATACACCAAATTTGGTATTGCATGACGTGACTGTATGACGAACATAAGTGGCAGGTGGTTATATGAAAATCATGACATGTCATGTGCAACTTGACTTGCATGCCACGCTCATGGCACGCTGGATGCCGTTTCGCTAGCTTGATATACACCAAATTTGGTATTGCATGACGTGACTGTATGACGAACATAAGAGGCAGGTGGTTATATGAAAATCATGACATGTCATGTGCAACTTGACTTGCATGCGACGCTCATGGCACGCTGGATGCCGTTTCGCTAGCTTGATATACAGCAAATTTGGTATTGAGTGACGTGACTAGTGGCAATATGGAAATCATGAAATGCCATGTACAGCATGACTTGCATGCCACTCTCTTGGCGCGCTTGCGGCCGTTTCGCTAGCTTCATATAGACCCGTTTCGCTAGCTTCATTGGTATTGCGTGACGTGACTGTATGACGAACATAAATGACAGGTCCTAACATTTAAATCATGACATGCATGTTATGTACAGCATGATTTGCTCCTTGCTGGCTGCTTCGCATTACATCGATTCCCACAATGCGTGGGATCTGCCGTTTTTTTTTTTATAGATTTTATCTTGACCTGCTGTGATCGTTGCAAACTGCTATATATGAAACCTAACTTGCAGCTATGCGTAGTCAACGAAAGTTGCGCAATGCCATGGGGATCAATGACCTTACACCTCGTTAAGCACGTCGTATTAAGTACATCCAGCAGTAATATAAGATATCCGTGCTCAGGTGGCGTAAATCCATAAAGAACACAAGGGGGGGACACACATCTTTCAATGGCGGCCATTTTGTTTTTATAATATGCTTTATTTCTAATCATATCAAATTAAAATTATGCATTGACATAATAATAATAATAATAATAATAATAATAATAATAATGATAATAATAATAATAATAATAATAATAATAATAATAATAATAATAATAATAATAATAAAACGAGCATGAGCGTCGGCGCCGGGTCAGAAAAAATAGCACTGAGCATCCAATAGTATGTAAGCGACATCGCATGGCGAAGTTAGTTTATAATAGCAACTCGTAGGCAGGCGCTAGCATTTTTGCAGCTGCGTCGTTCGCGTTAAAGTATGCAATAAAAATGGTAGCACTTTTCGTGCTAACGCATAAAAGTATTCCCCAATCCTGTGTATCGGCCAGAAGTACTTCGTTTCTGTTCTTGAAAGTGCTTCAGATTTCAGACTTGGTTTACGGAAAGTGCGTTGACCTTGACTGTCAAGAAACTCAAACGTGACATTTGGAAGATAAATCTCAAGGGGGGGGACACTTGCAAGTGGTGTCCCCCCCCCCAGCCTGAACACAGGGGGGGGGGGAGGTCAGGACCCCCCCTGACCCCCCCATGATTTACGCCACTGTTAGTAGACCAGCTCGGGCTGTAGTGTGTAACGGCCACTGGTGTAACCATGAGAAGGGGGAGGGAAAGTTCAACCCCCCCTTTCCCGAAAATTTTCAATTTTGCATGTGTATATATACACTCACACATACAAACACACGCACGTACATACATACAGTATGACTGAACGCCCCTAACTCCTCCCCCCCCCCCCCCCCCCCCCCCCCCCAATTCCTCCACCCCCCAAAAAAAATTCTGGCTACGCCACTGGTAACATCGCCTGTTTGTTTTAAATGTTTAGGAGGATTAAATCGGTTTCAGCATTCAGCGTGCAATTTTGGTATCAATTTTATCTTTTAACCTCTCGCAGCACACTGAAATAAGCCAGAGTGCACGGCGTCAAAGTTATAGGCAAAAATTAGGATAAACATTAACACCAAAATTTTGTCAACGTAGGGAAATATCCTGTAATTTTTCTAAACGAAATTAAACACCGAGTGAGAGAAAGGAAGAGAGGAGGTAAATACATGGAAGCTTCTATTTATTGTAGGTAGAACTTCACGCTGTTTCTGGTTTGCCAAGGAGTAACAACTTCGGCAGTTGAGTGCACATTGTTAAGCTAGCCATGAACAAAATATTTTGGCACGCTATTGAGATTTCAGTGCTGAACGTGGATGTATAAGTGCGGATACTCTAGTACTAACTTGTTAACTGTTTCACCTTTTTTACATTTTGTGTAGCAGAGCAATTACAGGCTACGTACAGTAAAACTGTCAAGTATGTTGACGCC
>JALIZH010015430.1:167500-245000 GCA_030522465.1 Rhipicephalus appendiculatus | reverse complement strand
TGATTTTGCCCCTATACTTTCTGCTTGGTTTCATTCCTTTGTTCTTGTAGTGCAACAAGAGCAGGTCATGTCGTCTGACTAGCATGCAACTAGTGATGTACACTTGCAAACTGCGGAGCGCTTTCATCGCGAGGAATATCACACTGTATTACTTTGAAAGGGTGCTAACCTTCGACCGAGTGCTCTTTGTTCTGTCGCGAGCTCTCACTTCTGCACGCGTCTTCCACGCCTCCGTAAAAGGGTGAGGGAGAAGCCACCGCTCGCTGTATAGTTTCGATTTCTATGTTTACTACTTTCGTTTATTCCGTTGTCTAATGAATTAAAGGCGATTATTGCGCTATTTAAAACATTTACCAAACTGTGTCGTTCTGTATGAGTGCTTATCTAGCAAACTTGGTACGCTTTCTTTCTTTTCGTATATACCCGATAAGCCCATGTACGGTGCCAACGCATGAGCCAAAAGATTCGGAGTGAACGAAACAGACGCATTCTGTCCGAGGAAAATTTGAGCTGTTCGCGCACATGAAACCCTCCTCAACATTGTAAGAAGAAATCGCTCCTCGAGCGACACACGATCTGTCATCTGCGGGCCTTGTCGCGGGAGTCCTCTGGCGCTCCAAAGTTTGTGGGTGTTGACGAGTCCCGTCACTATCAATACCTGGTCGTTACTTCGAGGCAACGAACGTTTATTTATCTTGGAAAATATACTTCTAGGCCCGGCGCCACTGCGCAGCCCGACCAGAGGTCCACGTTACTTGCACAGTCCTTAATACTGTCGGCAAAGACTGATTTTATATATACATTGTTTTCCAGATGTTCGTAGTTTTGGAAGCTAAAGACAGAACGTTTTCGCACCATACAGTAGGCAAAGGAAGGAAGGAAGGAAAGATCTTAGACAGGCAACAATATACAAAGCGTGTGAAAAAGGAGAAAGACAAGCAGGTGGATTCTGGGAATATTCCAAGAAAAGTGAAAAGATGTTACATGCATAGTGCGAGTGCCTATGAGACGAATATAATCGACAGCGAGCCGTTTGTCAAGCCGTTGTCACGGCTTTTAGCCTTGGCGACCATCCAGTTTTTGTCTGGTAAATAAATTTGGAGACCGTGAGAAAACAGAAGTTTATTACAGGTACACGAAGTGCAAGCAACCAATGTAATGTGCACGTTGAGAACGAAATCATTGTTCTGAGGGTTAGACTAAGGTGCACTCACAAGTACGACAAGTGAATAAGTCTCTAAAAGCAATATTTACAAATTCAGGTACTCGGCACATTTGCACAATTGCTATGCATACATAGCTATTATTATACGCAATGTGTTTCTGACTCGGTGACCGTCTATGGCTAGAGCAATAGTGAAATAGCGCGTGCAGTACATAGTACTTCCATGTTTAATAACGACAAAATACGTGTCCATATGAAAATTCAAAGACAACTACATAATATTCTCGTGCGTCACTACCAGTGGGCACAACATATTGTTACATTTGTTTACAGTGATTTTTTTTATTGTTACTGAAGAAGTTTGTATTGGCGCCGGCAGCTCCTCTCCGCACGACAAGCAGAACTAGAAACGTGAGAAAAGATTTTAAGAAATCGATAAACACAGCAGAAAGTAAAATATATTCTATAAATATTGCTAAACGCGAAATCGTGTTCCTAAGTGGGCACACCTCGAGAATTGATCGATATTTAAAGTGCCAAGCTGACTATATCGAATTCGAAAGGCTACTCTTCGAAAGAATACTAATTGTTTATAACTTTGATCATACTTAACCACTTTTAATGAAATAAAAATAATTTTGCTCCTTACAATCGGATGTTTTTTTTACATATCTCGTTTATGTTAGTGGATATATCAGAGACATGACCTCAACAAAAGCTTTGGGCCCATACGTTATTCGGGACACAATTTCCAGGAGGTTGGTTGGGACGTCGTGGCCTCCTAAAATTCCCAGCAAGGAGTCATGATGCCCAGCGAGTTCCCGGGTGTCTTCTTACCTGCAAAGCAAGCGCTTAAGATAACAAATGTAGCGTAAATGTTGGATATGATGCCCTCGAAAAAAAAAAAAAAAAGGCCATAGCTCATTTTGACCATTTATTCTTTTCGGTGTGGTCACAACATCCTCTGACGTATGATTAGGTCATCTCTCTCGCCTCTGCAAAAGTACTTCGAACGATGTTTCGTCTCCAGAGGCGAACCGCAGACAGCGGTATACGATTTATGGCCCCTTCAAACGCTTCAAACGAAAACAAACTCTGACTGCGTGTTCGCCTGTGTATAAGCACGGGTGCCTGCGACCTAGGTCAGTCGGTAGTCACGCTTGTTCATCACTCAGCGCCGGCTGGTGGCGTCGGTGAATTCTTGGTTCGAGCAAGCTGCGGCACGGAGTCTCGCTGCTTCGCTTGGCCGTGTAGGCTGGGGCCCGCCACTTAAAAGGAGCTGCGTCGTGCCGTGCCTTGCTCCGCTTCCAGAATAAACAGGACTCACGCCGGCGTTTTGACTTTTCTTGACTGAAGAAACATCAGTATCGGTGCTGCCGCTCTGCCCTCTCCGCTGGCCGGTATAGGTCTCCGTCCTGCATGGCGAAGGCTCTTTTACACAGAGAGGCTGAGTTTTCGGAAAATAAACGACTTATGAGTTGTTGTTTTTTTAAAAATAAATCTTAAACGAAATAAACCATTCATTTTGTTAACGCGTGAACGCTAATTTTAATGTGCTTTTCCCTCGTGTCTGTTTTGTCAGTTAAACGAGCGTGCGGCAAAACAGGAGGGTGTGCGCATGCATACCCGCTGTGTATAGTCCGAAAACTAAGTAAATTTTGATCATATTTTCTTCGGCTTACGTAGACTATGTAATGGAAGAGCTTATCCTATCCTGGTTTATTTACATGGCCGGATTGACTCTAATACGTTGGCCTACAGTATATTACCGCTGCTTTGGTCGCACGAATGCGATTGTGTACAGGCGCATTCGACGAGAGGCTTAGCTACGCACAAACTTGAGAAAATATTTCAGTTGTTGTCCGAAGATGTCTGTCTCTATTCGAATTCTAAAGCTCACAAATAAATGTAGAAATAGAAGAAATTAAACCCGTTGAAGCGCATTACCAGTTGCAGCGGACACATCAGGTAGATGAGTTCTGCTTTTGTGCTTGCTGTCGTCTAAGAAGTCATCATTATCGTCCTCCTCCTCCTCCTCATCATTAGAGACCGGATTATAGGCAAATGCCTATTTTTTTCCTTGCGTTCCTATCGCGCCACTTTGATATATGAGCGTGAATTAGGGGTAAAGGAGGGCTTTTATAGTGTTTTTATAGTGCCTATAAATGCCTATTTTTGGGGTTTATGCCTAAATGTCTATAAGTGCCCGTAAATGCCTATTTTCAAAATTGGTGCCTATATGAACGCTATTTAGCCTCAAATTTTGCTTTCGAGTACCGTTTGAGACCGTAATTCATGTTACCGGGCAAAATTGACGTTTCGGAACTTCATGGGGTGCAACAACCTGGTTCCCTAGTTGAAAAAACACCCGGGAAGCAACCGGTAGCAGCACTGAAACGGGACGCGCCGGCCACCTTACCCCACCACACTGACATGGCGCGAGCGGTTGGAGCACGGGAGAGGAAAACACGCTATTTCTTCAAGCCTAAATGGGAGCACGTCCCAGCGTGTACAGTGGAATGGGGGAGGGGGAAAATAAAGGCGGGAAGAGGAGAGGGGAAGTAGAGGAGAGTGGCCGTTTTCCGGTCCAGTGTTCCCATGGAATTGAAGCACCTCCTTGAAGACTTGGGCGTGGTGGGGGGCAGAAAACAGGAGGTGCCTGTGCGCAGCAGCAGGAATATGGAGAACGAATGCGAAACCATGGAGTGCCGTCAGGGGGAAAGTAGAAAGTAGGTAAAAAAAAATCAGATGTGCACATGGCTTTTGTTTCGTTTGTAATTTACTCTTAAAGGGCGCTTCACCAGGTCACATGAGAAATTTTAGTCAGATACTGGAAGAGTTTGCCTGCCCAATGAAGAGCTTTGTACCACAAGAACTTTTTAATTGGTTCATTACGAGCCGCGAAAGCATGATGCCGGTAGGTGAGCTTGAAACTTTTGCCACTCGCAAGCCAAATTCGTTCCCTGCCCTCTTCGGTATCAGAGAAACTCGGAGCTGGTAGATCACACGACGCAGACGCATCAACACGCCATGCGCACGCAAGATTACACTATGACATGCCCAAGCCAGGTCGTGCGCACAGGCGGTGTTGTATCGTTTCGGCGTTCGCTCTATAGTGTACCGCCTGTTTCTGTGGGATGGATCCGTATATGCGTTTGGAGAGGCTTGTATGGATCCTGTATCCTTACCACGACACAGCGCGTCGCACAGCTGCAACTGCTGTAAGGCACGATGCACCAAAAAACATGCTAAGCGTTGTCAGGGCTGGCGCCGGCACGACGCGGGAACGGCGAGAACACGAACACAAAAGAAATATAGGCAGCTAAGTCTGGCATCGCTCTCGATTCGAAAGAAAAACTAGAGAAAAATGCGCACACATTCCGTTTGTATGTTTTAATATTTCTATTAACTTTCATTCTTCTATTCAAGCAACATATTGCAGAAATTACACATGTAGCCTCGAATAATTCTCGCAGTTTCATGTACTACTGTGACATACACAGGACCATTCCTTGTTGAACTTCGCCTCCCCCTCATTGGTGCGCGCGCCCGTGAGATAAAGGGCACGAGCAATTCAGTCTGACATTTCACCTCCTTCCGGGGAGCGTAGCGTTGCAAATCTTGGCAGACGTGATCGTTAGCGCAGTGCATGCATTATACTTCATCTCGAAACGCTCAAACCTGGTAAGGGGCCCTTTATGGTGTTCACACAAACAGGAGAAATTGACCCTGCGCTATTAGACCCGGCCCATGCGAGGCTAACAAACCCTTCTGGCCTTTGAGCGGTCTGGCTATTGAATCCTGTGCTGCCCTTCCCAGCCATGCCGAAAAGAAGCAGACCCAGGAGCGTGTTTATTCGATGGTGGACACTTAACTTACCATTCTGGACAATAAAAGGAGTGACCGTGTTCTGGAAACCGTGCCCGAAAAGGGACCATTGCATGGCTATTTTAAATCATTAACGCCTTTGTACAATCATAAAATATAACATTTGTTTGCTTTCCTGTCGTAGACCAGGTCGCCCACGTCCTTATTCGAAAATTTGAGTTTTTGCAAAAATTTATTGTGCCTATATTTACGATTTTGGGGGCCTAGAACGGTGTTTTTCCTGCCTATTTTTGGCGCCTAAAACACGATTTTTAGTGCCTAAAAATCCGGCCTCTACTCATCATCATCATCATCATAATTTTCTTATTAAAGAAACTTTAGGCGAGCTGAATTAGTCCATTTAGGTGTATTTGATGGCGCTAGCACTTGGCGTTTGGTGAACTTTTGGTTCACTTGTGTAGACTTAAGGTTAACTTGAATAGCTTCAGTGTACACAGACGATCCACCCGGACTGGCCTGTTCACTGTCGCTCACTTCAACGAGCCAACTGATGAGTGAAAGAGGACTGTCCTGTAGCGGGTATGTGCCATGATGATGGCGCATATTCAGAAGAAGGCAGTCTGCTCTTTCAGTTAGCTCATTCAATTACTTTCATTAATTATCCTGACAGTTATCTGCCCTTATCTTCAGTGAAGTTATTATCCGATATCCTATGCATACTACGCAACTTTTAACTTGAACCATTACGTGCTTTTTATACGAGTCTTTATTATTTATTTTTTTATTGGGATTTCATAACATTCGAGCCCTTCCGGCTGCAGCTAGGGGCGAATTCCGGTGCGCTCCCTGAGAAACATAGTGTCTGTCGCTAGGTGCTAGCGGCCATAAAAACTTACCACTGCAGGACGAAGGCCTCTCCGAATGATCTGCACATTATCTTCCCTTGCGCGAGCTGATTCCATTTTTATACCTGCTAATTTACTGATTTCATCACTCTACCCGACCCTCTGCCGCCCAATAGGCTGCGTTTCCCCTCGCTTAGTATCGATTCCATTGCTTTAACTGACCACCGGTGGTCCCTCATATGCGCATTACGTGGCCTGCCAGTGTTCATGTGTAATCCGGTATCAGTAAGTAAATAAATAAATAAATAAATAAATAAATAAATAGCGCGAATGTGCAGAAACGTATGTCCCCATTTAGCGTTTATGCTGTCCAGTTATTTCTCTTTACCTCCTTCACCAGCGATTTCGGTCAGACCAGCGCACGCCCACAAGGCACGGATGTGTGCGTGCTTGAGCCCTCGGGCTCCGGTCAGCCTCAGCCGCGCTCGACAGAATGCCTCGTGGCTTCCCTGTCACCCGGAAGCAGCCCAGAGGGTCCCGTGGAATGACTTGTCAACGGTAATCCATTACGAGGGAGACGCAAAGCGGTTGCAATTTCCGCGTGTACGAGCCACTGGCGCCATGACGTCGTAAACGTGGGGGAGCGGAATGTGTAATTGACCTCGTTGCCCGTTTCTTCTACCGGGTCATTTCGGTTGGGCCCCGAGGCGTGTAAAACACGGTCACATTGCCGGGTTGCGTCGGAATATGTCGCCTTCTTGAGCGCTGCCCTGCGGGTGCAGCAATATACTATAACGCCGCTTCCACGGCAGCCGAGCGCTCGAAAGCTATGCCTGCTACCCTTCGCATGCACACGATCCAGGTCATGCTGTTGTTTCGTGCGACCTGACCAGCTGCACAGAAGACAACGGCAAGGCAATACGCACGAATGCCATATGCACGCGCACTTCATCGTTAAAAGTTGTGTGACCACAGTGAGCGTGACCGCGGGTCTGGCTCTGTACCCCGAAGTGGGGATCCTACTGGATCTCCAGCACTCCAGAGATATGTCTGGCGAGATGCAGTTGTGCCGAGCGTGGACAGCCGAGTCATTTTGGGAATGCGGTCAGACCTTTAGCTCTTTCTACTGCATCTCATTGGGAAAGGCACGAGCCAGGTTTCTCCTTTCCCAATCGGCGTATTAGTTGCAATGTGGGCTTGTCGGTATGACATCGTAAGGTATTCTGTGGTACTGAACCTCTGGTTTCCTTTTTGGTACACGCGCTAAGAATACCAGTACCCTCCTTTCACAGAGCTGCTGGTCAGCGAGATGTGGAAATAGATCTTGTTTTCTTCAGCTGCAAAAAGTATGTGCTGCCGACTTTGACTGATGATCTCATGAATGTAAGCGTAGGCATTTTTACATTTTGCGTCATTGCGTGCTACCATCACGTGCGCTTACTCATATTTCTGTCGCAATCTGTCGTGCCTGTACTCCACGTCATATTCGCTATAAGGTACAACTGTCGAAGGCAGCAGCATTTCCACCTTAAATACGGATGCGCACAAGCCTTCACCAATGAACACACGCTCTAGACTGACGTCATAAGCCGCACGGCCGGTGATCTCGCCCTCGTAGAACATCGCCGAGTACATGAGCAGAATGATTCAGCTACGGAGGCAATCGGCTGCCGCGATTCTCCTGGTTTCTGAAGTTGTTTGCTCTCGCATGTAGCGAACCCCACATAGTGTTTATTTGACGTGTTTCATTAATGGGCAACCTACCAAGTATCCTCTAGCTCCCACGAAAACCACCAACGTCTTCGGCAAATGGAAGAAAAAAAAAGTTAAAGATAGTAATTCTTATCTGCTATGACGTTATTTGTTTTTATTCACTACTTTAGTCGCTTGCTGAAATGCATAAAAAGGTAAACAAAGGAACAAATGGACTGAGTTTATTCATCAGTTTTCCTATGGGTAGGGTCTACACTTATGCCTTGAACCATGTACACAAACTATCACGAGAGCTCTTGCATCGTGATACCTCCGAATAAATGCAATGCTATGTGCGAATAAATGCCATGCTAGGTGACTAAATCCCGTTATTTTCAGCTCGATCTGTCATTAAAATTATGGTGCGACGTACGATTATGGTGCGACGTACTTACCTGCGTAAAATTAGGCGGCGAACGTCATTGTCACCAAATACCGTTAAATTACATGGTCTGATTCATTGTGTGCTTTTTGATGACGGAGTTGGATGGATGGATGGATAGATAGATAGATAGATAGATAGATAGATAGATAGATAGATAGATAGATAGATAGATAGATAGATAGATAGATAGATAGATAGATAGATAGATAGATAGATAGATAGATAGCCTGAAATAAAGTGTTTTCCTTTGTGTACAAACTCCCTGTAATGGCCCAGGGCGAATGTAGATATGATAAATAAATAAATAAATAAATAAATAAATAAATAAATAAATAAATAAATGCATAGTTTTTCGGGGTATATTTATATTCTTTGTGGCGGGGAAAAGTCATGATGGTAATTGAGTTTGCAGAACAATGCGTAGTGCTTCCACCGTAAGGAGAATCGTTCCAAGTTTGAAACATCTTCCGTCTTCCAATTCTGACAGTGTCTTTTCCCCATAAGAGCAGTGTAAAGGGCTTGCGTCGACTGTTAGGGGCGACCAGACCACACAGCTGTTCGCATTGTCCGCCACGCCGTGTTTGCGCAGGCGAGCATAGTTATCCAGTGAACGGCAGCTCGCGCCATTCATGGTCATGTCGGTTCCGCGTTTCTCTGCGGGTGAGCGTGAGCCGGTCATCGGAGCGTTTCTTTTCTGTCTGGCGTCCGTTCGCTCGTTTTGGAAATGTGTGTTGGTGCACCGTCCTCTGACCGGGTCAAGGATCAGCACCGCGCGGTGCGCTCGCACGAGCGCGCATTAAGCTGGACGTGTTCCGCAGGAAACTCGCATTATAGGCTCGCTGAAAGCCGCTCTGGAAAATAGGCAACAGCCGCCTGCAGGGGAATACGGAAAACGCGCGCTTTTGGAACGCCAGGCCTGCATCCGCTCCTTTGGCCTCCTGCGGTTGGTTTGTCCATGCATAACGATCTAATCATACAAGTTTCTCTGTAGCTTTATTTCTTTAATCGACGGGAGATCGCGGTACACGCGTGCGAACACAGAATAAAATTAAAAGGGTATTTAAGCGTTTAAAAGTTCCTTCTTTGCATAATTTTCAAGTATATTGTTGCGTAGTATAGACAAAAGAATGTTTGCAGAACGGCCAGTTATGTCGACCAATGTTAGCATTTGAAGTTTCACGTCGTTTTACAGAAACACGTATTGTCGCGACTCTTGGGCTGCATGCTCTTACAACCGCTGAGATTGTTGTTGTCGTATGTCCTCCATAATCTGAAGAGCGATAGAGAGAGATATGTTAGGGGCGAAGCCCCTTAAGGTCGAGGCTTGTCTGCCGTTGCGTCGTAGCCAGCCGCACATGTAAGGTACCCACTATACGCCATGATGGATTTGTCCGCCTCGGTGGATCAGTGGCTAGGGTGCTCGGCTGCTGACCCGAAGGTCGCGGGTTCGATCCCGGCCGCGGCGGTCGCATTTCGATGGAGGCGAAATGGTAGAGGCCCGTGTACTGTGCGATGTCAGTGCACGTTAAAGAACACCAGATGGTCAAAATTTCCGGAGCCCTCCACTACGGCGTCTCTCATAATCATATCGTGGTTTTGGGACGTAAAACCCCATATATTATTATTATTATACGCCATGACGATGACGCTGATGACGATGAAGAATAAGCGCGTTAGTACATTCAAGGTACCTGATGACGATGACAACCACAATTGGCTCTTGTTGTGATCTCAATACAGCTTTCCTTGTAATATAAGGCCGTCAACCACCATCACTGTCACCAGAGTCATGGCCGAGATCAGAGTGGCTGCTTAGCAATGGCTAGGTAGGTGGGGGGGTGGCAGCGAAGAATAACAGCCCCCCACCGGTGGTATCTGTCGCTCAGGTTGACTCCATAGCTTGATCTTGAAAAGCGAGGTTGAGGGCACGGAACCTTACCCGCTGTTAGAGGTGCTCATGCTTGATTGATGATGATAGTCAGTAAGAGTGGCCGACGTTTTAGGGGCGAAGCACCTTAAGACCGAGCCTTGTCGGCGTGCGGCGGCGTGCACAGTACATGCAAGGTACCCACTATACACCATGACGACGACGATGACGCTGATGACGATGAAGAATAGGCGCATTAGCACGTGCAAAGTACCCGATGACGATGACGACCATGGCACATTCTCTTTTTGCCTTGGATCAAAACGAACCTAAGGCGCGGGGAGCGGCGGCTCAACGGCAACGCCGACAACAAGCTGCTACCCCGGAGGCGAGAGCTCGGGAAGCGGCGGCAATACGGCTTGTGCAGTATATGACGTCTCGATACGCTCTAAGATGCATTTCGTATGACTGGAAACAACCAACAACCACCAGGGGAACGTGCATAGACCTCGCCTTTGACAAGTTCAGGCTAGATCCGATCGAAGAACCATTGGCTCTACACTTCACGGACCACAAAGCAGTAATAATGAAGGCAAAACGAAATCCACAACTCAACACGATATACCATTCATCACCAATAAACATAGTATATAACTGTACACCTCTTTGTACGGGTGATTTATGGTTACACCGAACGATCCCACTGCTTCGCCCACTCATCATCACTCACTTCGTGGAGATGCGGTGATATTTTGTTGATAGAGGCCCTCCACTTACGAGGTCGCCCCTCAGGAGAGCCCTTTGTCACTTGAGGCCTCCTCAGCTACGAGTATAGTTGTACAGCTCAGAATTGTGTCCCTGGGTCTGAGATGAGCAGCAGTCAATTCTTTAGGCGCTTCCGTTAGGAGTGAAACTAGTATTATTGAAGCAAACGCGAAGTCATCGATATTACTAGAAATTCTAGCCAGCCCTGACTGTACATACTCTAGCCCGTACGTTATGGTTAGAGAACCACCACTTCAGCTGCGACATGGAGCCCAGCAACTGCTATTACCGTAACCCACGAAGGCGGGTTTCCTGCTATTTTGACATCTAGGAATATATCCATATTTGATGACGCTAAGCTTTCAATCATGGATGAAGGTTCGCCTACGTGTACACGAACCAGCGTTGGGACGGAATTACGGGTGGCATTCGCACTTCCTGCCATCGCGCCGAGCGCCCATGTAGCCTGCTCCTATTTTTTGTACTTACGTAATGTCGCGCTTCTACCTGTCTCCGGCTGTCACAGCCGCCAACGCTTGCTATTGCAGGCCTACTTAATCGCCACGCTCTCCTCTTGCGCCATGCATGGGTGCCCGGGCCGCTGGTTCCGTTGCCGTGAGCGCGTGCATAGAGAGCGCGTTGTTGGGTGCAACTCCTGTTGCTACGGCAACTTGTAATCGAAAGCGTGGTGGCAACGCGATTAGTCACGTCTATTGTTAGCGCTCCGGTGTCGTCGGAGGGACGGGGGGTGATGGTGCGACGGCGTGCGGCGAGCAACCTTGAAAGATGCGTCCCCGGGTGCATCGCTAAAGTGCGCTGCGGGCTCCGCCTGAATTGCGCAACGGGCCGCTGCTCTGCGCGCACGATTGGCAAGAACCGCTCTGTTGGCGCGCGTCATTGGGTTCGTGCGCCGTCGTGCCCGGAACAGCCAGCGAGCTAACTAGCACACGTTTTGCAAACGCGTTAGCTCACAAAGTGCGCTCTCGGCGTAAGTTGAAACGTGACGAAGTCATCATGCAGTGCGTAGCGGTGACATGGTTCGAACACTAGAGTTTAGCGGCCGCAGCGCGCAGGGAAAGTACTTAAGAAGCAATGCCATCGAGCAAATGACGCGTGAGGAGCGTTCTCGTATCATCCCGCCTTGTCCTTTTCCCGTTGCGGTCCATGCTATAATGACGCGTATGCGTGACAACGCGTGCATCGTTATTGCCCCCCAAACGCGCGGCGACAGACAGCGTGGACGCAGTGGCACTGTTCCACCCAGTTCGACACCAGGTAGAACATTGCTACTATTTCCAAGGTTGTAACAGCTGTTCTCAAAAGACAAAAAAAAAGTGCACAAGATTTTTCTGCATTACACATAAGCGTCTGCTTATCGAAGAAGTGGACGAAAATGCTTGAGGCCCGTGTACTTAGATTTAGGTGCACGTTAAAGAATCTCAGGTGGGCGAAATTTCCGGAGCCCCCCCATTAGGGCGTCTCTCATATTCATATGGTGGTTTTGGGACTTTAAACCCCTAACAATTATTATCGATACAGACATACAGTGGAAAAGCGTTTAGGAATCATCTTTTTTATTATTTCTCTCTCTTTATTTTCTCTTTTCCAGGCGCTTCAGGTTTTTCATCCTGAAAACACTAACTTTTAGTACATTTATGCGCTAAAATATAGGCTACAGAAAGAATTAATCTCGAACGTAAACCACTTAACCATGGTCGAGAGAAATAGAGTGGAAATAACGCGCCACGATTTAAAATAAAATAATAATAATAAAAAAAAAGAGGATTGAAAAATGAAAGTAACTTCAGTGTGCCTTTTTCAGCAGGATCGTGTCAAAGCATACTGCAATTCATTTTTACTGCGTATCGCTCTCGCGACGGTTGACAGGCTGCAAGTCCGAACTTTTGTTTCGTAATTGCGCTATAACCCCCCCCCCCCCCCCCCCCACGCTAATACAAAAATAAAAAAAACTCACAGGGTCTCTTGTGCATTCGCCTAAGACGACTCGAAGACGAAAGACATCATCTTTTTCTTCGCAGTCGACGTATTGCTCCTGCTCCTCCCCCCTCCGAAAGCTTTCTCCACCTAACGTGGTTTTGCATTGCCTCTGTGATCAGGCCCACCAATGACCAAGCCAGGGTGTCATCTGATGACGTCATCACATGGAATAGTATGTGACGTCATGATGACGTCATATGGTGATGTCATCACGTGATGATGATTTTTGCATCACGCGGGTTGCCACCGGCGGTCAATTTCCGTGCTTGCTGAGGCATCTAAGGCTTTCGCCTTAAAAGCTATCAGCAACCAGGTTTTATAACACTACGGAGCCTTTTTCGAACCTAGCCTGCGTCTGGTTTGGTATACCTCAAGCACAGAAGAAAGGTGCCCGGCGTAAAGAAAAAAAATGTGGAGTGAGATAGAGGGAGAGAGAGAGAGAGAACATGCAGTGCGCGCATGCACGCCGTGCAGGTATGCTACAAACGCGATGCGCACAGCTGCATAGGCCTAATAATGTGCTTGCAGAATTTTGAAGGGACACGTCACATGGCACTAACCACGTCAATTAATGAATGCTACTGAGTTAATAATTTGACAACGAAAGACTCTCGATTTCTCGCCAAATCTATAGCCACACACCGCGTCACTAGCAAGCTTCCTACCCGTCGAAGCCGCAGCGCAGCGCTCGCTGATATACGTGAGGAATGTAGGGCAGTCATGATTTCATGAATATATCGAGGAATAAGGAGCTTGCTTTCTTGCGCGAACCGAGCAGCGTATGTATATGTTTGGCTACAGGTAAACAAATGCGTTCATGTTTAGTAACTTTGTTTATTTGCTCTTTCGTGAGCGTGATACTCCTTATCCGCTTGCTGTGTCGACCAGGGCTCACAAAACAAATATGCACGCGCAATAATAATAAAAAAAAACAAAAAAAAACGATGTTCTCTGGCTTCCATCAAACGAGGATAGATCTGCAGCTGCGTTTATTGCGATAGTAACTGAGTGCCTGCCTTTTCAGTATTGGCTGAGTGATTTAGTGTTTACTATAACGTAACGAGGCAGGCACTTTGGTTCTCTCGTAACGCACGTGCGACAGTCGGGTCGTCCTCGGGCTCTTTTCTGTTACTAAACGTTGCTAGAACTAACACTTCTTATGGCGTACGTAAGAAGTGCGAGATATGTGCATAAAGGATAAATAACTGAACTGGAGGCGAAAGATAAGACGAAGAAAGGTATAGTTGCAGGAAGAGAGAGATGTTGGGGGGGACAAAAATGTAACTGAGACGATTTACAAATTTATTAAAATTTTTAAAGTCATGGTCTATATATATACAAGATGCGTGGTTGTTGCCATGGAGAAAATACTCGCTCAAGTAAAAAGTGTCTCTCCAACCGATTCTGCGTCATGCATAGGCTATATATAAAGAGAAACCACGTTGGATCAGCTAGGAACTATTTCCTTGCGTAAACACTCCGCAGAGTTCAAGGAAACTTATCGTCGGTGACGGCTGAGCGAGGCTGCGGCAGCCGCGCTTCGTCAGCGGCTGCGAACGGTCGAGTGGTGCATATGCGGAGACATCCGTCTTCAGCATCCGTCTCCGTTACTCACTAGAACGAGTATTCAGCTAAGCGCTGATTTTAATTGTACAAGCTCATTGTCCACAGAATATGTGGGGGCGCCGGTGGTATGGGTGATTATGTAAATAAATCTTTTTTTTCTTTCCCCGAAAGCGTTATCGTTTTTTTTTTTTTCGTTTGTAAAGTCGATTCTTTCGGCCTGTGCCATCCGTGATAACTTCCATTTTTCTTCCTTTCTGAAACGTACTCTTGGCTTTCCTCACTGTCCAAGTAGAGCTTAATTGGACAGTCGTTATTATAGCGATAAAAATTTTGTCCTTGTTTCTAGAATTTCTTCCTCTAAGCAAATCAAAGAAGACGTTAACACAGCTTCCGTAAATCAGAGCAGGTAGCAGGGGGAGAAGCACGGAATAGCGCCCTGTGGACGCATTTTATAACGCTGAATTTGACTTTAAATGCTTCTTTTTTTGACCTTCACTGACTGGAACCTTTTCCTCGAATGGTTATCACTGGGATCAGTATCGTGAGGCCGCCTGATTAGAAAATAACAATGGAAGATGAAATAAAGAGCTAGTAATATACCACTATGGCTTGTAAATCTTACTCGTAGCCATATCTGCAGCCAGGACGGGATAGTGCGCCGTGGAAGAGTGCGCTGTCGACCTATTTAGAGTTATCTAGCGTTGCCCAGCAGTGCAATAACCTGTGGAGGGTATTTTTTTATTATTTATGTACTTTTCTTTTTGCCTGCGGAAACCACGTCGCTTACGCTCAGCGCATAAGAGCAGCGGACGATAGCGTCATCGTTTTTTTTTTTCAGGACGTCAAATGATAGCGAACCTCTGAGCAATGCCAAGCGAATGCCTTTCAGGCGACATCATCCGGAAAGTACAGCGCATGTCTATTGCATGATAAAGGCGCCCTTCCCCGGATTTTCCACTGCGGCTCATTTTAAAAGTCGCCTCAATTTACTTGAAGAAAAATCATACATTTCGCTTAGCGATGATGCCAGTGCATCTCTTCCAGCGTAATAGTATTTCAGCTCTGTCAGTATTCGAAAACTTAACATAAAATGAACGGAAACCTTAGTAAAATATTATTTCATGTTATGCGAGAGTGGCATCCTCTTTCCCGGAATGACTTTAGGTTGCGTTGTTTGTGCTGTTCAACAACAAGTGTGAAGGCGCTAAAGAAGAAAGAAAGCGTAGTGTTTGATGAATAAATAAATAAATAAATAAATAAATAAATAAATAAATAAATAAATAAATAAATAAATAAATAAATAAATAAATGTGTCTTCCCTATTCCAAAAGTAGCTCATGCATTTACACGGGAAGATTACACTGCAAAAAAAAAAAAGTGCTTACTAAGGTATTGGTGAGATAAAACGACCACTAACGTCAAAAGCGTCCGCCTCGGTGGATCAGTGGCTAGGGTGCTCGGCTGCTGACCCGAAGGTCGCGGGTTCGATCCCGGCCACGGCGGTCGCATTTCGATGGAGGCGAAATGGTAGAGGCCCGTGTACTGTGCGATGTCAGTGCACGTTAAAGAACACCAGATGGTCAAAAATTTCCGGAGTCCTCCACTACGGCGTCTCTCATAATCATATCGTGGTTTTGGGACGTTAAACCCCACATATTATTATTATTATTAACGTCAAAAGTTTGTTCCTGCAGGTGTTCGGGACCATCTGCCTCGGTCTGATGCTGCACTACACCAAGTACAGCAGGGTGGACGCGTATAACATGCCGGGCCATGAGCTCTACTTCCTGCTCACGGCGTTCGGCTGCCTGCTCTGCACCTTCCTGCTGCTGGTCTCTTCCTGCTGGTCCTTCACCTCGTCGTCACTCCTGTCGCGCACCTCCTTCGTGAGTGTCACCACGTCAACGCGGCGTCTTGCGATCGACTCTGAGCCGTGTGGTTTTGCTTCCGCCATATTTGCTACCGCGAATGAACCGAGAAACGTTTCGCCTAGTGAAAGATAACATTTCGTACTGAAGCAAAGAGGCGTAAGCCAAGGAAGCATGTCATCGTACGATTTCCTCGATTTCCTCTTTGCGACGCTTCCCGTGGCACTCACCGTGCTCAGAACGGAGGAAGTCTCAAGGGCGTCCGGTGCCTGGTTTCAGACCAAGCTCAGGCGGCGTCTGGCGATGGCATTGCTGTTTTGCAGATATAGCTAGCGCGTCGGAGATGCTTTCTCTTAAAAGATCATCCCGCTTTCTTTTCCCCATTCATCTGGACAGGACCACTGTAACGAGGCTGCGTTCTTGAGCATGCTGAATCCGTATACACCACCAGCACGTCGTGAGCGCCAGGCCCGTGAGCCGGCCCGTTCCCGCATGAACGCTTACCGAACCTGCGACCAATTCTGTCACACGCGCTCGTCACTATGCGGACGGTAGCTACAAACCTTGATACTAGTTACGTTCCCATACTTCCCCAATGCTAACATCGAACGCGTCCTCGTGCAATTGTTGCAAAAGCTGGTTGGATGGCTGACTGACGTTATGGGTGCTATATCGGGAAACGCGGATAAGATATTTACTGTAATCACGCAAGATGTTTTCTCTATAATGTAGCCATTCTTCTTTAGTAAAACCTTGATTGATTGATTGATTGATTGATTGATTGATTGATTGATTGATTGATTGATTGATTGATTGATCGATTGATTGATTGATTGATCGATCAATCTTGCGCACCTTCGCAGGAGATCCTGTTCCACCTGGTGGCGTGCGCCCTGTACCTGGCGGCAGGCATCACGCTGCTGACCAAAACGCTCGACTATCACCGCAGCTTCCATGGCGAGCCGTACGACGCCCGCATAGCGGCCGCCGTAAGTGTGCCGCAGCGTTGCCGCTTATAATAGACGGATTTGGCCTTTTTTTTTTTTTTTTTTTTTTTTTTTTTTTTTTTTTTTTTTTTTTTGGCCGTGTCGCTTGTAGAATTTTCCAGTCGTTCGGCGCGTTTTTCGGGGTTTATTTGCATTTTTCGAGCAAATATAGTTATTTCAGTGATCATCACCTTTACCAATAGCGCGTTTGTAGTTCTCTAATAGCGCATTTACCGACGACTTTGACTTGTTGAGTGTTGAAGTCAAACATACGCGGGGGGGAATCAACAAGTAACGTTAATCATACACTGGGAAACGTGCATTCAACCCAATGGAGACTACCCTGGAGACAATTCCAGAAAGTAAATATGTGCTTTCGTTCATAGTTTAACATATTTTCGCGGTACAAAACAATTAAAGTGATTTTTTTTTCCGACTAGCCTTCATGTTCGAGTGCCATTTTTTATTAAGATTACAAATGTTTTCAAGAATGGGAAAATTGATTAAATTTCCGCTTCTTTTGGGCTTCTTTTGGGTTGATTATTTGCTTGCTAGCTCGGTAGCATCTGGCAACTCTGGTGTGCCGTCGCGCTGCCGCATCACGGCGCGCGCCCACTCATTGCTCCCAGGGAACGCGCAAGAGTCGTTGATACGCAGTTAACAGGGTGAGCAGATTTCTAAACAAGGGCATTTGCGGAGGAATTTGCATATTCTTGCTCCCTGGCAGAGGCGTTAGATTAATAGTATGCGTCATGTTTCTTTTGCAATTGATTTCACGAATGTGTTAAATGAGAACGAGGAGAAGGGAACAGGGAGGCACAGGGGCCGGAGCCTTCCTGTGGGGGTTAATCACAGCGAGTTACAAAGCGGTGACGGATAGTTTGTGAACTCTTTGACACGTTAGGCTTATTTTGTGCTCACATTTGCGGAAGGGCTGGTAGTGCATTGCGTAGCGCGACTTCTCATGGAACATCTAAGGGGCTTTCTTGGACATGCCAGCTCACCTTCGTAGGGGGGGTAATAGGAACAAGCTAGATGCGCAGCTTTCATAATGCGCGTCGTTCATTAATGTTCTTTCTTGGCGTCGTATTACCTTGCCGTCAGGCCCTTCGAGAAGTCACGTGTAGTCGGTATGTTCAATCTTTTCATGTGCCTTGTCGCGTTGAGCGAGCGATCGGCTCTGACGTCGTCTCTGCCTCGCAGGTTTTCGGCATCATGAACGGGGCCCTGTACCTGATCGGCGCCATCCTGTCGTTCCGGATCTTCCGACAGGGCTGACCATGCTCGACGGGTCTGGGCGTGGCCCGACTGCCACGAGCTTCTCTTGGCTTTGACGTTAAACGCACTAGCCGCTCTCTGTTCACTCATACTCATCTTCGCATCATTGTTGCTCTGTGTACCCGAGCGTGGCGGAGTCATTCTCCTCTCCGCGTATGTGTCATGTATCGTTTGTGCTTAGAGGCCAGTTTGCGTGCACGTGTTTGTGCTGCACCTTGTAGAGCGCACAACGTCCTCGCGGCACTCGGTGTCGTTGTCGTCGTCTTCTTTCGTCGTGTTCGATGATAAACAAGGAGGCTTCCTTGGCTTGCATCGACTCGCTGAGTCGCTCGCACACGCACACACACACGGACAATGTTCTGTTTCGGTGTTCACTGCCAGCTTTTAAGTCACTAATTTTGGCGCAAACAAGAAGCGAGAAATCATTAGAAATGAATCTTTGAAATGTATGCAACCCGGCGATGTTCTGTTCGTGCCACGAAACACGACGGCAGAGCGTTCTACGTCCCCCCTGGTGCTTAAAAGTGCCAAAGTTGTACGCTCTGTACGAAACGCCCAATTAGGTAGACGTTGCTATATCTTCACGCACAAGTGTCAATCGCATTCTTATAAGCATTTCTCTAAGGACACAAAAGGATGGAGCAGTTGGCGTATCCTATCAGAAGGAAGCCTAATTAATGCAATATCTATAATACGGCAACACGCAATAAGAGAATAGATTCATACACATCCCGTGAGTACAGATCTGTTTAAAATTTACTTGTCTTACAGGTTAGCCATATGGTCTTTGCCCGTGGAGCCTCTCCTGTTTTCTGCAGCACTCTTTTATGAGTGAGCTTTTGGTATTGGTCTTTCTTTCACGCCGTACTAAAAGAAAGAGAGATTTAACTCTTGAATTCGCTTGCGATCTCCTTGTTGTCATCGACTTTTGGTGCAAGCAAAAAAGCGAATTGGTTGGGTGCCAAAAAGCGAAAGAAAAAAAAAAGGCGAGAAAGAAACTGCGTTTATTTAGAATCTGGTTAGAAAATAAAGAAAGCCGTCTACAAACTATGGGCAGAGTTTTCGACCTTTTTATGTCTCAAGTTCTGATCAGTTTTTTTTTTTAATTAAGCTTTGGGTACGTTGCACGGATATGACGGACACGAAACTCCTTTCTGTCCTCTTGCATGACCGTCTGACACAATGAAGTTGTGCACATTGGAGACGATGGCAATTAACCGACAGGAGATAGCGAGAGCAATTACAGACTTTCTATTATCACTGGCATGCTGCGACAACGACTCATGTGACACAACGTCCATGAACTCGGCTCCTATCGGCTGCGCAAAATAGGAATGGCGACGCTTGTTAATTATTGTTGTTGTTATCATTCGTCTCTAAACGATGTTGTTCTGAAAGCCGGCGCGTGGCGTGCGCCTAAACATGTGTTAGCTTATAGGTCGTTCACGGAAGCAAAATGTGCCGCGTTTCGTGCCTTCAAACTGCCAAGCGAGGTCCTGGAAAAAAAAACAACAACAAAAAAAACAACCTTGAGGAATACTTGTCTGGCAACCGAATTGCCGTCTTCGTTCACCTCGGTAACTTAAAACATTCTGCGCTTGTTGTTTACTGCTTTCTGTAGACAGACGATGGCGCGCCAGTACTTGCCGTTGGCCAAAATCCGTCCACGCGTGAAACACTGCCTAATCCGAAGGGGCATTCACCGTTCCGGTTGTCATAGGACATGTTTCTGTGCCGCGGGCCTGTCATTGGTTGTGATCTGTGTCATTGCGGAGAAGGCGGCACAGATTCGAAAGTTATAGACAGAATGTGATTTACGCCAATCGTGTTAGGCGCTTTTGTGGCGTTCGGGGTCGCGCATAAATTTCTCCGCGCAATTTTACGCGCTTATATTGCGTCCGCCTTTTTTTTTTTTTTTTGCCAGATATGGTGCGAAAATTTGCGGATGATGCTTTGCCGAATTTTCGCTAGTTTGCGAAAAAAAAAAGAAAAGTTTTGCGTCGAGATACAATATGCGCATCTTTGAATTTATCCCGAGAAACACGATCGACGTGAACACTGCCGTTTGGCTCAATTTCAGCGCACAGTTATTTGTCAGCCGCCGGAGCGAAACTTGATTACGGGTCTTTCTGCACAATAGATTCAGAATAATCGCAGTTAAGAGGAAATTCTGCGACAGCGCACAAAGAAAAAACAAAACAAAAACAAACAAACAAACAAACGAACAAACAAACAAACAAACGTCTAGAGCAGCTAGAAAGTAATTTATGCTGTGGATGCAAAAGATTCAGAAAAAGAAAACACTTCACTAGACATTGGTGAAGATATTCTCAACATGAAACCAAAATGAAAACAAATCTAATGAAGACGGGCCTTTTTGAAGAAAAACAAATTGTTACCCATGACCAGAAGGTCTTCTTTGGTCGCGCGTGACAAGTCGCAAAAATTCTAACGCCCACCTCGTCCTAGCCTACATATTAAGAGACAGTACTAAATGTGTAGCTCCTGCCGTTCGTACACCTTGCGTTGACGAGAAGCTTAGGGGTGCTGCATTCTTTATAGACAACCGAACGTGGACAATCCCGCGGGATGCGCCTATCGATTAAAGCAATCTCGGAAACAGCACCAGTACTTCGGCAGCCGTTTCTTACTGCTGTGATTATAAATGACGAACGTAGTCCGCAATATTCTGCGCAATAAGCGTTTTAATGAGCTCTGCACTTCTTAAACAGTCATTGCGTTGTAATTTTCCGCACCATCCCGCTTTTACGTCCCTCTTTCCCATCTCCATCCCCGTTGTGACAGAAAAAAAAAAAACAAGAAACGCGTTGGCCATTATATGTATATTTCTAGTGTGTTTCCATGTAGCTAACAGTAACCGACGCATACCCTACCCGCACACTATATAGGGTGCAACCACGTGTACAAGCTTTCGTCGACTTCTCATGTATCGCCGATGTGCCTAATAAACTTTGACGTGTTATCTGCCTGCCCTCTTCTACTTATTCCCTCCTCGTGCTTTTGTTTTCTGCGGGGACGCGGCGCCACGTTGTTGTTCCTTCCTGTTGCCGCAAATAGGCCACGTAGCCTCAACGGTCAGCGGAGAGAGCGTCGCACAGCTGGCTGTCCGCGTCGCCAGGAGTCGACCGTCACGCGCCGCCCTTGACTGGCTGACAGTTCCTCGGCGTGTGCTATATCGTGCCCTTTGTCAGTATTTCGTTCAGCACAACCTACAAGCCGCTGTGCCTGCTCTCTCTCTCTTTTTTTTTCTTCTTCCTTGGTGCACTCGGGAGACGTCAGCCGCCGCTGCGTGGAGCTCATTGTTGAACGGGCCTCGTAAACCAATGGGATCAATTTTTAGCACCTGGCAGACAGACCTGGCAACGTTCTTTCGACTTTGTATACATATCCCGCGTAAACGCGGCATTTTAGCGGAGGGGCGGACGCGCCTCCGAGTTGTGTCCACTATTTTTTTAAAAATCACAAAAATGCGGTATTTGCTCGCTGTCTTCACAGCGGCTTTTTCTGTAGCGACAAGAATATTAAGACGGCTGAAGACATGATTTGGGACAGTAATTAAGAAAGTTAAATTAATTAACTTTTTAATTAGAGGAGTCAAGTGGTTAGGTCCAATGGGAGAAGTGAAGTCCTTCCTGCGAGGAACCCATTTCAGCTTTGAGATTTTGAAAAAGCGGCCTCTAGGAATAATTGCGAAGTAATGAAGTTCTCCCAAATTCAGCGGCGAAACCGAAACCGAAACGCGGAAGAGCGCAACTGCCACATTGGTCTGAGATGTCCACAATGAGTGAACGTAATTATATCAACCATCAACCGACTTCTTGTTGTGAGTTTGTGGGCTGCCCTGGCAGTAGTAGCACGCATGACGCATATAAGTTAACGAACGGGGAAGAACTGCACCTCTGTAACCGTTGTTTTGAACAGTGACGTCATTCTAGTCGTCTGCTTGTTGCGCTCATCGGTGCTTGGGTTTCGGTTTCGCCGTTGAATTCGCCTGAAGCCTGAATTTCATTACGCCACAATAATTAATAGAGGCCACTTTTTCGAAATCTCAAAGCTAAAAGGGGTTCTTCGCATGAAGGACTTTAATTCTCCCATTGAACTTAACCACGTAACTCCACTAATTAAAAAGTTAATTAATTTAACTCTCTTAATTACTGTCCCAAATCATGTCTTCAACCATCTTAAGATGCCTGCCGCTACAGAAAAAGCATATATCAAGACAGCGAGCAAATACGGCATTTTGCTGATTTTTAAAAAATAGTGGACACATTTCTTGAAACACCCTGTATACCCGACACTAACGTTGCCGCGGTGGCTAACGTGAAATCTCAAAGTTACGGGATGTTTGCTCTCGGCCCAGTGCGCTTCGTCTTCGGAGTGCGCGGCAACAAACGGTGAAGCCAGCATAATGGGGCTTCTTTGTGTAAGCGCTCGAGAAAACTCGGTTTCGTTTCTCGAAAAAGCCCCATTATTGGCTTCGATGCTAAAACTGCCTTGGAGCCTTTAGCAGGAGTGAAGTGTTTCCACGGCAGATATGTGGATTACTCTACTTAATGCTAAATGTGGCTCGATAGCATAGCAGAACCACATCTCGCGGCGTGCGTCCACTAAGCTTCGTGTTTACTCTTCCGGGAAGCGTAGTCGCCTCGAAACGTGCCTGAAATTTTAAGCGAGAGCGGTTCATGTATAATGAGTGCTTGAAGGACGGCTGGCGAACAGTTATGGCGTCATAGGGGGCTTTATTGCGACGTTGATATTGGTTTTACGCGCCATCTCGAAGCCAGAGGACGACTGGCAGGACGCCCGTGTTGTAGCCGATGCATCAGCTTGGCTGGGGCATCTGAATCCGATAACCTGCATTCTGCACGTATTATGTGTACGCATTCGACCTATTTCTTATTCCCGTCACACTTTCTGAGAGTTTGCATAGGAGGGAATAGAAATGCCATATAACGGAGTGTCATACCGCATACATTATATATAAATATGGTATTTTTTGCAAAAGTTGGCTTAACAAGGCAGATATCAGGCGACCACTAACTACAACGGCTGCTTGATAGCGTATCTTGTCAAAAAACAATTGCAATCTTTTAAAAACACACAACATTAATGACAACCAACATTAATGTTAGTGACACAACTATAATTGTTTTAAGGAGTAACTTCTCAATTCATATATAAATCCGGTAACAGAGGTATTTCGGTACATGTTCGAAACTTAGAATCGTCAGAGTCCGAATTTCATTTGCGGACTCATTAAGTTAGGTGCTTTCAACGCGAAAGCGTTGAAGAGCTCGTTTCGCAGAAATTTCGGCGGCAGCGGCGGCGGCGTTGTCCGTGAGCGAAAATTTGAGATAGATGCAAATAAATAAATAATCATAAATCTTCGGTCCGAGTGCGAATCGAACACAGGCAATCTGCGTGGCAGGCAGGTGTTCTACCGTAGAGCCGCTACTGCGCTTGAAATTGCTTTGTAAAAAAAAAAACGCCATAAGAATGTCATGTAGTATATAGGAGGATCGAGTCTCCTTAACGCTTGTAATATAGCGTGGAAGAATTGTAAGATCGCACCAGGTGTCTAAACATGTGAATTGCGAAACGAGTGGGGGGCTTAAAGCTGCCCAACCATTACAAAATGTGAAGCTGCGCAGGTGCGCATGAGGTGCGTAGTGCGTACTTCGCGAATCTGCAAGAGGAAGAATTATGGCGTAGCGAGCACTTCGCAACTGTTCTTTCAGTAGGCATTCTATAGGATAGTTTCGGCAACATGCCAAAACTATCCTAGTGCGGAGCGCTTAGTATCGGTAATATGAGGGCATCAAGTCGCAGCGAGCGTTGCAAAAATAACAGCCTTGATCTGTACAGTATCGAAACCATAAAAGCAACATACAACGAAAAATAAAGTGCAGACAACATCAGGGAAAGTTAGCGTAAGCGTTAAGTTGCAGAGTGAACACGTCCATAATAGATAGCCTTTTGAGGGAGTGAAAGAGAAAGAGAGCGAGCGAAATTTCAACTAGATAAAGGAAGAGAATGTCAGCATGAGATGTAACCCTAGCGTGATGCTCCGAAGCTATATGTGGAAGGGGTTCGGAGGAACAACCGGGATTTATGGAAAACAGAAGGTGATAGAGTGAGGATACGGATAAAGATATGATGATGGCATCTCTCGCACAGCTTGTCGTTATGTGCAACCTGCACGTGCATGCCTCGCGGCCCATGGATCTTGGAGGAGAGGGGTTCTACTGAAGTCAGACAGACAGACACAGAACTTTATTAAGGTCCTGAGGAACACTACCGCTCAAGGCGGTAGAGCAGCGGGCCGCTCCCACGTCGGGACTGGTAGGCCGAACCTCATCGCCGCGTCATGGGCCCTCTGGACGGCCCTGAGTTGATGTAAAAGTTCTGTGCTCCGTAGCGCAGAGCTCCATTCCTCTTCGGTCGTGCGTTGAGAACTCTGTAATGAGGGGCACTGCCGGAGCATGTGGCCTAACGTAGATGCGGAGCCACAATCTGGGCATGTTGGATCAATGCCTTCAATGAACTGGCTGTGGGAATGAAGATTTGGATATGACCCGGTTTGAAGCATGCGGAGGGTAGATGCCTGTGCTTTAGAGAGTTTCACATGAGGAAGGGGGAAGACCCTTCTGCCCAGCTGGTAATGTTTAGTCACCTCGTTGAAAGTTAGGAGAACGTCCCTAAAGACCGCTAGGTTGGAATCTGAAGATCCCCCCAGGCTGCCCAGCATGGTGAGTAAGTTCGCGTGCTCGGACGTGGGCGATCTCGTTTAGGTTGGCCATGGAGGCCAGATGTGGGATCCGAGGTGAGCCGGAAACCAAATGATGGTGTGAGGAGAAATATCCCTATGACCTAAGATACTAGTTACATCAGCCGATACCGATCCGGACGCAAAGGCTCGGACCGCAGCTCGTGAGTCTGTGTAGATGTGTTGCCGGGAATCGTCAAGGAGAGCGAGAGCTATGGCTACCTGTTCAGCTTTAGCGGGAGTGTCGTTCCTGATAGACGCGGAGTGGATAACACAACCTGCGTCATCAATTGCGAAGACCGAGAAGTTGGCCGATCGACCGTACTGCGCCGCTTCTACGAAGCATGCAAACTCCGGGTTCGCACGAACGTCTTTGAGCAGGGCTTCACCCCTGGCCTTCCGCCTACCCGCGTTGTGCTGCGGGTGCACGTTGCGGGGAAACGGAGATACCGTAATATTGGCCCTTTGCTTCTTAGTGAGACTGTGCTTACGTTCCTCTTCTAGAGCCGCACTATACCCTAGGATGGCCAGGATGCTCCTGCCCGCGGCCGAGGAGGAGAGCCTGGCCATCTGAGCCGTATGCTGTGCCTCGATGATCTCTTCCAACGTGTTGTGTATACCCAGCTGCACGAGGCGTTCCGTGCTAGTGCTCGAAGGGACCCCTAGCACTCTTTTGATGCTCTTGCGGATCAGGAGATTAAGCTTAGTCTTTTCATGACTTTGCCAGCAGTACATGGCAGCAACGTAAATAATGTAGCTCATTAAGACACTGTGGAACAGCCTTAGTAAATTGTCCTCCCTGAGGCCACCTCTTGAGTTGGAGACCCTGGTGATAAGCCGAATCATGCTTGACGTTTTAGCTGTGAGCTTGTTTATGGTCTGCCCATTAGTGCCATTAGCCTCTATAAGCATGCCAAGTACTCTGATTACCTCTACCCTAGGGATGAGATGACCAGAGCTAGTGCGAAGCGTGATATTGATGTCCGAAAGGGGGACCCAGCCCTTAGGTTTGACACCCCTTGTATTTGTTCTGTATAGCAAAAGTTCCGATTTGGTTGCAGAGAGTCAAGTCCGGTACCACTAAGAAAAGCCTCGGTGTATTCTACAGCCTGTTGGAGTGCCTCTTCTACTCTGCCCTCGCTGCCACCCGTGCACCAGACGGTGATGTCATCGGCCTATGCCCTCTACTTGCGCAAGCCTATTGGAAAGCCCACAGAGAGCAATACTGAACAAAAGTGGTGAGACCACTGAACCCCTGTGGCGTGCCTTAGGAGCCAAGAACGAAGGGTTTCTGATTTGAGATCTCCTATCTTAATCATGGCATTTCTGCTTTTGAGGAAAGAGCTGATGAATGCGTGGAATCTATGCCCCAAGCCAAAGCTAGAGATGGAGTTGAGAATATGCGGATGGGAGAGATTGTCAAAAGCTTTCTCCAGGTCTAGTCCTAGGATTGCCCTGACATCTCTCGTTTGAACGTCGATAATCTGGTGTTTTATCAACTTCATGGCATCCTGGGTCGATAATGCCGGTTGTACGGAAAGAGACTATGGTCTTCAATGTGTTGAGTAATGCGGCTGTTAATGACGTGTTCGGCCACCTTTCCTATACAGGATGTATGCGATATGGGTCTTAGATTACAAAGATCCAGTGGACGTCCCGGTTTCGGGATAAAGATGACTGAAGCCAGTTTCCACGGATTCCGGGACGGTGCCCTATTCCCATACCTTGTTAATCTCGTCCGTGAGTATTCGTATAGAAGCATCGTCCAGATTACGAAGGATTCGATTTGAGATCCCATCCGGGCCTGGGGCCGATCGGGCATTCAGTCTCATGAGGGCCTCTCTCACGTCAGCCGTGCTGAAAGGTTCGTCTAGGGACTCCACGTGCGGACCCTTGTAAGGGGGATAGTCGGCGTCGCACGAGAGATCAACCGGCAGATATCTTTCCGCGAGTAGTTCGAGAACTTTTCGTTCTGAGTCTTCTTGTTTGACCATATGGAGAATTTTGTCTATTGCACCCCTCTGGTTGGATTTCGAGTCAGGAAATCTGTCTATGGCATGCACGGTTCGCATGGCTATTTTCGTCACATAGAAAGGATGGAAGGAAACCAAGGCAGAAGGCGAGGAGGACGACCAGAAAATTGTCCGGCTGGTTACCCTACGCTGGGAGAATGGCAAAGGTGAACGTAAATATGAGAAAGAGGGGAGGGGAACTAAAGAAGGAAACTGAGCAGTGAATGCGCTGACGCGTGTTGTATTGCGCCACAAGTCTGAGGCGTTCGCAAGAAGTCAAAGAGTTCCTTCCCTGCCTTGTGGGCCGTCAAGCGATGGGGACGGTGTCTGAGCAGCACCAGCACGGAGAAGGGCCGACCGTCCAGTCGTCGCAACGTGTCAGAAAGTGTTTGTCTTTTAGAGACAAATCGGGGGCAGTGGAATGTTTTCTTCGATGCCGCAGTGCTCGCACGGGAGTCTGTTCTCTATAGGAGTACTTAAGCGAGGCAGCAGCTGCTACAGGGCGTCAAATACTTGTCGCAGCATCGTTCAGTGGATAAAGTTCGATAATGGCGCCTCGCAGCCCTCACGTTCTGCTCGTTGAGGTTCTGGCTATCTATCAGAGAGTAATGAAGAGCTCCGATAGCGTGTCTTCGTGTCTCTGGAGACGTGCAGGTATCAAAAACATTTCCGGCAGGTAAAGGACGCTTATGCAGCTGATTGCAGTGGCTCAGTTGGGCCTCTCGTTAACAGCTGACACTCGATTCGCGGATGTATCTACATGATACTTGCACACCCTGGCGGCCGTCGGTTCTACGCAGTCAGAATGAGACAACTATAGCAAAGGCTTTGTTGGTTAGCTCGGGAACCCCTGCACAAGCACATGGCAACGAAGAAATCGTTTTTCTCGTCTACCACTGCGCCTATATTGATGAAACTTGCTGCATAAAAAATGAAAAGATAGAATATAACAACTTCACAAATGGGCTTTGAATTTATGTCACATACTTCTAAACAAGCATGCTGGAAAAATTACGAAAACTTCAGAAACATTTTACACTGTGATTACAACTCTTTCACTCGGCGATAAAAAAAAAATTAGGGCAGCTTCGCATTGGTGGTGCCAAGCCTGACGGAAAAGCGGAGCTAGGCGGCCTTCCTTAGCATACCAGCCAAGTGTAGCTTTAAGCCTAGATATAGCCACATGCGCATTGAGAGGGGCAGTTAAGCCTGGCAAAGCCAAATTCAGCCTAGGAAAGCCAAGTTGAGGCTCTCTCTTTCTATTTACATCTCTTCATTTCTCTCTCTCCTTTTCGCATTCTTTCTCTCTCTTTCTTTGTGTTTCTTTCCCTACCCCTGTTTCTCTTTCTTTCTCTTCATCTTTCTCTCGTTCTCTCGTCCATTGCAACGTAATCATATGGTTCCCATAATTGCTCGTTCTGTTCGCGTGCCCGGATAGCCGAGCGGTTACGGCGCTCGCCTTCGGAACGTGAGTACCCGTGTTTGAATTCCGCCTCGCCAAGAAATTTTATTTCGTTTTATTTATTTCTTCTTATCCTCCTCTCCACTTCTTCTCCTCTACACCCTCCTTTCCTTCCTCCAACGCGTTGCTAGGCGACGCATGGGGGCGTCACCGCTCGGCGAAGTTTTTCTGCGCACACCGAACGGCCTGACCTTCGGATCAAACAGCTACGCTGTAAGAAAAAAAAAAAACATGTTTATTTAGCAAATTACACTTAACCCTTTGAGATGCTATGTAAACAATTGTGTACACCACTTGTTTTCGCTATTTGTATGGACCAGGGTCTAAGAAAGAGCAAGATACAATGAGCTTTGGATGAATTGAGCCTCCTGCATAATAAATTTGTCTTCATTGACGGCGAGTGGGACGGAACAGGGGGCAATCCCCTCTTCCCCCCGCCTCGCCCGAAGGAGCCGGACTTGAAATAAAGTTCATTCATTCATTCATTCATTCATTCATTCATTCATTCATTCATTCATTCATTTAACTTCATTTTGCAGCGTACTGTTGCGTATGATCACTTTGCTGAAGGCACTACCACATGCGTCGGGTTGTTCGACGTGCCGCTTTCAGCAACCCACGTCAAAAGTATAATTTTTGTTCGCTCAACATGGACATAACCAAAAACCGAATTTGCACTATATATACAAGCCTGATATTTCATTCTATTTATTCAAAAACAGAGCATGAATGGCTTCAGAGTAAATATACCTTTAATTACAAAGTAATTAGGAATGATTACTATAACACAAATAAATTAGCGTATTACGACGTTATTTTTGTTGCAATATAATATTCAGTGCCTTGAAATAATAACATTGTATCGATTTGACGCATTTTTCATAGGTGGCGTCTGAAAGGGCATCTACATATATCTAAAGTGGACATATTTTGTGTTATATACACCACTCTGTAATATTTAAGAAATCCATTGTTAGTCCTTTGCAAAGGCATTGCAAACAATGTAAGAGCAATGTAGGTTCTATATTAGTATCCATAAAATTCGTGCTCTCCATAAAATTAATGCTTCTTTTTTTTTTTAGCTGGCTATTTTTACCCAACTTTCGAACAATAAAATTGAAGGCTCAAAATCAGAGGGGTGAGCTTCTCATTTAGTCCCTAGAGATTAAAGAAAAGAAATCTGTTAACATTATTTCTAAAACAATTTTCATTCAAATTGGCTAGGAATTTTTTTCACGTGTGTATCTAGGCATTTTGCATATATTTGGACAAGGAAATCGAAATTACTCATACGACCCACTTGAGCCTCAGAATTGGCTCCTCGCCAGGATCATTGAGTAGCTACTCGTGTATACATAAGTCGAATCCACCTAAAGATGCTTTGACCTTTATAAAGACAGCGCGCTGTCTGTGGATGCGATGTGGTGTGGAAAATAGAACTTGAACTGTTTCCTTTTTTTTTTCTTCTCTCAAATAAGCATGGTTTCCGCTCAGTTATATCTCGTCTTTACATAACCGTAAGAAGGAAAAGAAAAAAGCTGTGGCTTCTCTGCAGTTTCGTGCTGTGCGCATGGACAGTCAGCGAAAAGGGTAATTTAAGTAGTAGCATTTTCGTGTTATATCGGACAATAATACTCGAAAAATGCCGGCTTCTAGTACATAATCTTTTTCCTGCATGAGTAGAAGGAAAGCAATCTCAAGGGGGGGGGAAATTCGGGTTAAATTACGAATTTTTGTTCCGTTAGGCGCAGTGTTTTCCGGTAGCCCGTACTGGGCAGATGCAAACGCTCAGAGCGTGACAGATTTTTTTATTTCCACAGCTGGTGATTTCGCTGGACTAGCTGGGCAGTCGTTGGTAGTGCAACATTTACGACAATTGTGCAGACTAATCGTTACCTCCACGGTAAACGCCGCTCGGCCGTGTGGCGCACTTTATGGCGTGTCTTCACACTGCAAATTGTTAGAAGACCAGTGCGGGAGTTCCTTTTCATTACACACCGCAGACATAAAAAAAAAAAATCAAAAAAAAAAAAGAAGCAGGAAGGGGAAGATGGAAGCTTGCAATGAAAAAATCCGTAAACAGGGGTTGCTGTGCTCGAGAAGACGTTTCGACAAGTGGACTTGTCTTCTTCAAGGCTAGAACTATAGCTTTGAAGAAGACAAGTCCACTTGTCGAAACGTCGGCTCGAGCACTCAACCCCTGCTTACGGATTTTTCAACACCGCAGACAGTCTTTCGAACCACCTGCAGACACTTTTGTGATCATGCATACCGTATATTGTCGGATGCGCTTGACAAATATTTTATACGGCGCAAGAAGACGAGGACAAACGCGAGGGTGAGACGAACCGTGCAGGGTTATTCGCCGCCTTGTTCTCGTCTCTTTCCTCGTTGGCTAGCGCTGTATGCACCTGCGATGCACCGCTTGTCATACGATGCGCACACTGACGCCGTCGGTGGGTCATTTGCCGCAGAAGGGGCTTTTTTCGAGGTTTCCCACAAACTTCCGTTAAAAAAAAAAAAAAAGAAAGAAAGAAAACGAAACTACGTCATCACTCGCTCGCACTATACGCAGCACGCGCACTTTATCAGAGGCAACTTCCACCTTGAGACGATTCAAACACAATGATGTACACAGACGCGTTCGCGCGACTGTGTACCTCATATATAATGGTGTGAAATAACGGCTTGGAGGCACGCATCGTGCGTTCTACGTATCTCGGTACTATTGTAACACACTTGCACACCGCAGTCATAGGTGCGCGCGCTAAATGGGGGGTGTGGAGCAGGGAGGCCGTACTCTCCCTACTAATGGGTAAGCGAGAGGGGGGAGCAAATGTGGTCGTGCAACTTATATATTATTCTGTAAGTAGCACGAGGAAGCTCATATATCTCAGTTGGAATGAGGACGAAGAGCCCTGGAAACGTTTTAAATGAAATGCGCCAGCGGGATCGCGAGCGGGAAAACTGCGTGGTTACATATCGTGTAATGGTATTGAGTGCGTGTCCAACTGACTTAAACACCAGTAGCTTAGGAACGCGCTTGACAGCGGATACCGTTGATAATCACCTGAAAATGAATCATTGAATCCTGCAATTTGTGGAGGTGAGATTTTTTTTTATTAACTGTTGCAAAATGTGCGATGGGGATGTGGGGGGTAAGTTGAGTGCAGAAAAAAGTTTAGTTGGTCCCAGTGTATAACTGATTAAAACTTGGAGGACGCTTGAGCTTCGCCTTGAAGAGCATAGAACGTGATCGCACAATCGGGCACCGTTCGCATCGCCTTCTAAATCGCTAGCCTAGCTTCGCTTCTCAGTAGACACCTAAAACGTGCCACAAGGAAAGGGGCCGTCTGTGCGCGTAACATTGCCCGTTTCAAACTATCCTTGAATGCCCTACACTGCAAGTTGCGAAGTGCCCACTGCGGCATAATTACACCTTTGGAGAATTACCCACTACAAGTAAACAGGCGCATCTGCGCATGCTGTTTATGCTGTCGATGATAATGCTTAATTATGCCTGTGCGCTTTGTGTTGAGTGGGCCTTCAAACCAACCACTCGTTGCGCCATGTTTTGAGGCCTGGTGTGATTCGACGCTTCTGCCACGCAATGTTGTGTGCGTTAAGGACACTCCTCGCACTACACGACATTCGCATAGGGTTTTTATACGAAACATGCCGAAGCATGGACGTGGCTCTTAGTACAACATCTACTTGCGACGCGGGAGTCCAGAGTTCGATACCCACTCGGACCAAAGCTTTTCATTGTTTCTTCATTTGCATCCATCTCGAATTTTCGCTCACTGATAAACGCTGATTTTGCACTCACAGCCAACGCCGCCAACGCCGACACCGGAATTTTAGCGAAACGAGCTCTTTAACGCTTTTGCGTTAAAATCTAATTGAAAGGCTCGCTTGCATCATGAAAGCACAGAAAAGGGCCTATAGGTCCGCCGCAAGTGAACATAGGAAAGTGACGTTTGGTGAGTACGTAATACCACAGGCGTGCGCAGGGTTTCCCATCAGGGGGGGGGGGGGGGGGTGCGTCACAGTGCCACCTCTTCCCTATTAAGTCAATGTATGGGGCAGGTTTTGCGCCCCCCCCCCTCTTAGGTGACTAGGGGCGCCCCCCCCCCCCCCCTCGTGCGCACGCCTATGCGTAATACCCATGAGTTGGGCTTGGTAGGAGTATACCTACCACGTGTAACACTTTAATACTCGCATCGCGCGCGCTCTCTGACACCGGTTGCACCTGCTCATGCTCCACTGCGCTTACGTCACGCACGCGTCAGGGGCGTAGCGTGCGCTTCTCGCTGTGCACTGGTGATGGCACTCGCATCGCGCTATCCACTGCAAAATCAGGTTCGAAGGGAGGTTAAGGAATATGAAAGACAATAGATAGGCAGATAAAGTGTTCCGGTATTTCTATAGGAAGAACGTTGACTCAGAGTGGAGAAAAAGAACTTGGAGACTCGCCAGCAAGTATGCGGCTGGGCGTTTAAGCAATATGGCAGCGAAGAGCGTTAAGAGAAAAGTAGGAGAGGCGGCGATGATTTATTGGATAGCAGCGATAAAAAAAAACAAAAACAAAAATACTCGACTCTGAGTAACTACCGAAAGGGCAAAGGCGAAATAAGGAGGGAGGCATCTTATGATAATTCAAGGGGAAGCGCTTTGTTGTTTGAAGCGAGGTTGGCTTGCCTTAGAACGTGTAGTTATGAAGCGAAATTCAGTAAAGAAAAAGAAAAATGTGCATCCTGTGGGGAAGCCAAGGAAACGGCTGAGCACGTTTTAACTGAATGTGGAGAAATCCACCCGAGTGTATGTTTGGGCACTCGCCTACATGAAACTTTGAGCTTTAGCGACAACAATGGAAGGGTAAACACTCAGCGATGGAAATAAGTAAGAGACCGTTAGAGCATTGGTGGCAGAAAAGTAGGGAGAAAGGATAAAAATAAATAGTGGGAAAATAAAGTCATTCTGCCACAAGGGGTAGAGAGTTGGGCCGGGAATTTATGGCCTTTTTTTTTTATAGTAAGATTCGATTTAACTTAAGTGCACAAGGCATTAGGCCGACTTAACGCAAAAAAGTTTCTTTCTTTTCGAACTTGTTGGCGCTCAAGTCTACGTCCCATTATAAAGGAAACGCCCAGAACAACCATCCATTCGTCCACTCCTTCCTTCCGCTACTCTTCTCTCTTTCGGCGCTTGCGAATGGCTAATGGCGAAAAAGGCGCAGAATTGAAAACAATATGTTACCTTTGACCTAAATTTACATAAGCAGCCCATACATGCCATTTTGAGATAGGACGTTTTCGCTACATCACATAACAGGCAAGCGTACAGGGGACATGGCCCGACAGACTTCATCTAGTCGTGTTGGGAAAACGGCAAACTCTCAATAAAAGACATAATAGCCTTACGTTACACCGACTCTATCCTGGTTCAGAAACAAGATAGCCACTCCCTCCCCCCCCTTTTCCCTTTCTTCTTCCTTGTTATTTTTCACGGGAAGCATGGTCAAGTCTGTGTTGCCACAACCGAAATTGGGAAGTGAATGTCATATTTTCGGAATTGAATATTGCGATTCGAAAGAGCAATATTAGACTAGTGAGCATATTAAAGATTTCGAGTATTTGAACACCTAAAGTTCTACAGCTTCAACATTACAAGCCTACAATGTGAAGAAGTGTTTTCTCGGCTTAGCTTGTCTTCCGTACATACAACCTATCGCGTACTCCAAGTGAAGCTACAGCGTCTATAGTAACCACCAGCGTTCAATGCACTAAGCAGTAGTCCCTCGTGAAGCTTTGTGAGTATATAAATCTACATAGTACGGCTTTACTGCTGGTGCAACAGATTAAGCAGCAAACGTTGAGATGCGCGTTCTTGGTGCCAAATTACTTCACGGAAGGCACGTGATGGAATTGGTCTGCGAGCACGTCGGTAAAGCGACTGCCAGAGGTTCGATTTCCACGTAGAATATGTATTTATATCTTTTTATTTCTCGCTGTTTTTCTCGTTCTAAGTTTTCTCGTTTTATAACCGCTGTATTGCTGCGTCACATCCGCTGCCAAAATAAATAGTCGATAGGAATGTTGCTTTGTCTCTACTGGCGTGTGCCTCTCGCCGTATGCGTCCCAATTGGCTGGCAAGAGCACGCGATTTAGATGGTTGGGGGTGATCCATCGCTTTGTCTTCCTCAACTCCCCTCTTATACGCACAAGTAAACACCTCCAGCAGATTTATTGACTGCCGCCTCTAAGCCAAAACAGCCTGAGGAGTTGGCTTCTCCCTACAATGACTCGTACAGTGGAGAAGCCAGCTCTGACGAATTTGGCATATGACACTGCAACCATGATCGCGTCTCTAAATAAACAATCATATTATTTTTTTCTCGCTATGTTTGTGTGTTGCCGTACGTCTCTTGCATCCTGCCACTGCCCGGCTAAAGTGGTGGGAAGAAAACAGTGGAGAGAATCGTCGCTTTTATTTTCGACGTCCCTTAATCAAACTGCACCGATGGAAAGTGTTAGTCTCTCTCTCTCTCTTTTTCTTTCTTTTTTTTTTTCATATGTGGGACGTGGATCTGCTCTGAGCAAAGCAATGCAGCCGTTCTAACAATTTATCATAGTTTTAGTCGAGTCTAACGGTTACATTGACCGAAGTTGAACTTCTAATGAACTGCCGCTGAGTAACGTATTAGACTGTGTACCTTTAACAAAGTTTAATGCTTACTGTAACATATTCGATCCCTCTATGTGACCGCCATTAGTTACAAAACAGTATCTGATTCAGTTAGAAAACTAGTGCCTACTTTAGTCATTGTGTCATCAAGGCGCAGGAATATATACCTGGGAGAATGTTAGCAATGTTGTGACAACTTTATTATTCGGAGCTTGAAGCTGTTACCATAGTTTGCGCAAGAGAGAAAAAAAATAGAATCTAGAAAAATGTCAGGAGGAAATAGTCTTATCATTCTCACTGGACGACTGCAAACAATTAAGTTTCCACGTGACTCTACTGGGATCGAACAAGAGGAAGGGTCATCGTGTTCTATCTCAGGAACCTGCAAGACGACGAATTTTAATTAATGCAAGCGTATACGGTCCGCTGCTCGCGGTTTGGTTCGGCTTGATTTATTTCTCTCTATTTACCTCTGGTTTATATTGATTTCTTGAAGATTTTGTACGGTTGTTTGTGTAGTGTACGTGTGTGCTCAGCTATTGGGAAATGGGCATTAAAATTTCTTAACTTAGCATTGAGACAACTGGCGTTAATGTAGCCCACCTTCACACTTACGTGCAGTTAGACAATAACAACAACAACAACAACAAATTGCAGTTTATTGAACAGATGATATTTACTTTTAAAGTGCTCTGGAGATTACTTGCCGCAAAAAAAAAAAAGAAAAAAAAAAAGAAAAGAATTTGGAGTGGCGATCTTCAAGCATTGGTTGGACGATTGCTACGCAAAAATATAAGGGAATGCTGAAGAGCATCTTGAACAGAACGAGAGTTAATTATTTGCAGTCGACGTATATGTATGCAGAAGCAGTATACAAATGCATATATCTGGGAGAGTTCGTATTAACAGGAAACCAGGATCATGAGAAGGGAGTCTGCATAAAAATAAAATCTAGGAGTTCTTGGAAAGAACTTCCAAATCAAGGGACGCCAGCATACCAATATCCCCGGTAAAATACAATAAAGACATACGTTTATAACTACACTCCGCATGCACTAATACATGGTGAAACCTCCAAGCAAGTGTTAAAAAAGTAAATTCTGGGGTTTTACGTTGCAAAATTCCCCATTTTTTTTCAACGAGCAGCACCGGTGCACTTGCAGTGCGCCGCAAGCTGCGTATGTGAGCATCGAAAAGGTGCACCACTAGACTAGGGGCTGACACACGCAACGGTACGTGAAAACGTCCCGCAATTCGTATAGCTAGCGTCCGATAGCTTTCACGATAAATGTGCTAGAATGACCACGCTATATGGATTACAATGGCACGCGAACACGTAATGTGAATTAGCAGCCGGGCGCGCGCCTCGGCTTATACATATAGCTGTTGGCGATGCGCGACGCTTAGAAATAACGGCCTTTACGAGAGGTCGGCGAACTTCCCCCGGAAGCGAGGAGAGTCAATCATGCGCCACTAAACGGTCTTCAGGATGGTCTCTATACACCTCACAGTTCTTCCCCAAGTCCGAGCTCATGTATACAAAGAGCCGCGTGCCGCTGTCGGTGACTGCTTCCATGCCCTTTTTTTTTTCTTGTTCTTTTAATCACGATTGCATCTATCCGAAATACAGTCATCTGAAATCGCGCTGTTCGGAAGTGTGGCCGGGCTCACGAGTGAGTGGCCTGGTTGTCGGAATCCGCGTGCATACGCGTTACACGGCCAGCTGGCATCGACCCGGGCACCGGTAGCGTACGATTTCCTGGCCGAGCGGTCGCCCCCACCACCAGGAAACGGGCAATCACGCCGGCCGCACTCTGGACTTGATGAGCGTCTCCGAGTCGCGACCTTTACGCGCCATCGGTGGTCTTTATTTATCACCGCCGCCGACCTGGCGAGGTCTGCGTCCCACATAAAACCCGCTCCCCGGCGCACTTTGCCGGTAAATAGAGGAACCTATCGAAATGTTGCTTATACGCGCTGTTCGGGCCGTGTCCCGACGCTCCGAGTGCGTGCGCCGCCATCGCCACAGGAGCGTGAGTCGTGCGTGCGTGCGCGCGCGGTGTTAACGAAAGTGATGACAACATCACGAGCATAGCTACCGGTACAATTGCTGAAACATGTTTACTAGCGCGAAAAACCTAACGAAAAAAAAAAAAACTTGGGATGGGACAAAACGTATTCTTACTGACGGATATGCCTGTCCCAATTCTTTTTCCGTTAAGTTTCCCGCGCTAGTAAATATATATCGGTGAATTTGTCAGCACCAACCAGCCCAACTCTCTCCGCTAATAGCTACCGATCATTCTTTACGATCGACATCTCGCTGGCGCCGAACGCGAGGCTGTTGGATTGCTCTGCAGTCTCGCTAAAATACGTATAAATGAGCCGAGCCAGTATTTCGAGTGAAGACGCTGTGGCAGCCACGCGACAGTGACATCGTGCCACAGACACAACTAATTTACGCGAGCCTGTGCGATCGGCTACGGTTAACGCCTGTTCCTTGTTGAGTTTGGTTTACATGCAGTGACGTTTCTGCGTCAAATAAATTTTAACCATCATCATCCGGTAAAAAATGGCGGAAGACACCCGAAACCTGCTTTTATCGTTTTACTGCAAAACATTATGAGGTGGGAAATCGGGTGTCCGTTCGTTGGATCGATCGTTTATTGTTCGCTCGTCTTGTTTGAAGCTTGTCTCAACGTGAAAGAGAGAGAGAGAGTGAAAGAAAAAAAAGAACTGCGACACTTATCACAAATTTTGAGACCGAGACAGCGATATTCTATGGACGCCCACATTACCGTTGATAAATTCAATTATGCTCACAAAGCATAATTACACAAGTATTTCAGGCTTACATGCTACAGGCTTACATGTGACATGCATCCACGCAATTTTTCCATGTTTATTACTCATCTCACGCTACGTATTACCATTCTGCAGCCCAGATATGCGCACGCGTTTGCCCACTAGTCTACAGAATAATCTCAGGTGTCTCTGAAGTTCTTCACCAAGATCGGCAGTATAGTACCGGGAAAGTTCATCTAAACATCAATAGGGAGCCAGCCTCTAAATGTATCGAGAAGACGGAAGCGTTTACGAGGGCTTTAACTCGCCGCGGTGGCTCAGCAGCTGCAGCGACCTGCTGCTGAGGTAGCGGGTTCGAATCGCAGCCGCATTCTGATGGGTTCGCAATGCAACGACTCTATAGTGTGCCGTGCTTTGGAGGCCCGTCGGACAGTTCCAGTCAGTCGAAATTGATCGGGAGGCCACGCCTTCTGCAACCTGTGATCGTCGTTGGGGCAATGAACCCCACGCAGATAAATTTGGTGAGTCCGGTGAATCAGGCATTTACGGGAGAAAGCTGCGCTATTTTTTTTTTCGCAAGGCGTCTTAATTCGATGGACCCTGTTGGCTTTCCTTCTCCACGTTCCGCTTATATAACACGAACTTCATTACACAGCGAGCGCACTTCGTGTTGCGCCCAGGTTTGCTATGAGCAGGATTTCTCAGTGGTATGGACGCGAGGGGTCAGGTGGAACGCCTCACCCATCGAGCCTCATGGGCGGCCGCTGCTCGCGTGCTGTGCGCCATTATAGTTGGAGTATCATCGTGCGGTTTGTTTTCCCCCCCCCCCCCCCTCAACGGCCTGCAATGCGTTCCGTTTAAAGGCATCCAAACAAAAGGCTCATTTAGGGCACTCGTACCGGTGATGCGGCGGTACGGGCGCTGAGAGGCGGTGCTCTCGATAGAAGGAGCCTGGCCTATACGCTACACGCACGCTCTGCACTTGCGTGGCTGATGATGTCCATGGGCGCGGAAACCATTTCGGCTAACAGACACGCTCCTCTATGAAGCGTGAATCCGTGCGTCGCACAAATGGGCAATGCCACAGACAGCTAACGCGGTTTTGCCAGATTAAGCTAAAGGAAGAAAAAAAAAAACAGACAGAGAGATAAGAGAGAGAGCATGAAAGTACCATGAACACCCACGAATTGACCGAGAAGAGCCCAAAATAGTGTGACGATTGATGCTCTGGGGTTTTCAGCGTTCTGCATTGAATGGACGAATCGGGTTCTGCCGGTCCCACGGCACTGGTGGTGATGTTGCTTATTTCCATGCTGATTGTGATACGCTCTGCGTTTCTTTGTTTCCTTTCCTTCCGATCACATGTTCGAGACGTAATTCAATAAATATTACAGAGCGAGACCTCGTCCCATAGATGGTGGTTGTCTACACTGCTAACTCAGAGTTGTGCAAGAAGCTGTACTTTAAAAAACTAGTTATAATTTTAACCAACAAGCGCGCTTATTATGTTATCTTTCTTGTCTTTTCAACAGTTTGATTTTTTTTTTTCAATTTTAAGAACGTTGGGTATGAAGCGTTTACAGGCATTGTAAACGAAGTATTGGCCCTCACTATCGCGCAGCCTCGCCTAGCCTCGCGACACATCACTCGTCACAGCTATGAAAGTGAAGTGAAACTGCACAGTCAGAGCAGGGGAGTAGCCGGGAACATCTATTTCTAAACATTTCATTGAAAAAAAAATTGAAATAGGAAATACTACTCAAATTCATCTATACAAAGTACAGTAAAAGCTCGTTAATTCGGATTTCACGGGACCGGAAATAATGTCCGAATTAACCGAATGCCGAATTATCGAAAGCATAAAAAACAATAAACAAATGTATTTACATCAATACACTTTCATTTTCTTGAAGAATACGTAAATCCTCTACTTATTTTGCATAAGAGCAGTGTAAAAGCCGCAATTTTCGTCATCCTGCAACTTCGCTTTCAATGCGACCACGACGCCAGACTACCGTGTTTAACTATAGTATGAACCTCTGCACCCTTCCCTTATTACAGACCGCCATCACCACCACACGCACGTGACGATACTTCTTTTGCAGTTCAAATGACTGGTCAGTGATAGTTCATCCATTACACTGCTGCAAACGAGCATCGACCGCAGCTGGTATGCCAGCACACCGAACACGGCTGAAAGCTCTTCATCTTCAACAGCTTCCGCCATGTTTAAGTTTTGTGACATTGTGCGTGCATTGAATCAAGTTAAAACAAAGATTCTGAGTGCCGGATCTACATGTGGGCAAAACAATGGTCACTAAACGAAGAAGATAGCGATGCGGACAGCGCCGTCTCGTTTCGGTTGACTGCGAACGCCGCTTTCGCTCTTTTGCGGCGCACATCAGCGGCGCTTCGAGCTCGGCGCGCTCCGAGGATCGTCCGAATTAACCGGACGGCGGCCAAATGTGACCGAAATAACGAGAGTTTGATGCCATTAAATAATGCATATGCTGGCCGGGACCAGAGAACACGTCCGAATTATCCGATTTTCCGAATTAGCCAGGGTCGAATTAACCAGCTTCTCTTGTACCACTTTATGTTCCTGGCACCTTCTGTGGTAGCCTAGCGGCTCAGGTGTTGTACTGCTAGACTTGAGGACACGGGTTCGATTCCCGGCCATGGCGGCCGCATTTTGATGGGGGGCGAAGTGCAAATGCACCCGGTTACAGTAATAATAATAAAAATTGGCGGGGTTTAACGTCCCAAAACCACGATATGATTATGAGACACGCCGTAAGTGGAGGGCTCCGGAAATTTTGTAGACCACGTGGGGTTCTTTAACGTGCTCCTAAATCTAAGTACACGGGCCTCAAGCATTTTCGCCGCCATTGAAAATGCGGCCGCCGCGGCCGGGATTCGATCCAGCGGCCTGCGGGTCAGCAGCCGAGTACCATAACAACTAGACCACGGCGTGCCGGGTCCCGGTTACAGTAGCAAGGATAGTTGGGCTAGGTGGTACTTGTTCATGGCACGCACGTGAATAGCCATCTCTTACGTAGACCCCTATGCGTGCCGGATTGATAGGTATCACCTTTTGCCTGGGCATTCGCAGATAAGTTGTCGTGACTTTCTTTTCCGCCGCTGTGCGCTTTTTCAAGTTGTTGATCGGCGTTAGTGGTGTCTTGACTTCTCTATTTTGTCCATGTTTGCACGCCCAGCTTTTTTAACATGAGACGTCATAGGTGTCCGTGTGGTGCATTTATAGGCCGTACCATTCGCTGTGACAATGTCATCATGTCCGTATTGTTAGACCAACATTATTTTCTTCGGAATTTCCCTTGGCAAACATAGCCAGAATGCACAAAATTTTCTTACGCTGCATTTGTTTGTGAAGGAAAATTTCGGCCAGTCCAGATATTGAACATATCGTTATCGATGGCAGCCAACCAATAGAAAGGATCGATTACTAAAGAAAATTTTCGATGATGCTGCCCCAGGTATACTCAGTAGCGCTGGAGTAGAACGTAGAAGTTAAGGTGTTGTGTAGTAAGGCAGGGAGTCGACATGGTAGAGTATAGTTTGTTTGGAAATGTTGCCCCCCCCCCCTCCCGAAACCTTCCCAAACCGGGGAAGGTTGGGGGGGGGGGGGGGCTGTTCTACACTCCCATGTATGTACGCGTATGTTTGAATGTTAGATGTCTCAGATATCACTTTTCAAAATTCTTAAACGTATGGTTTCCCAGGAAAAAAGTAAAATTTCTTCAAAGGCATAGGCTGTCACTTGCGGTGGCCATCCGCAAAAGTTAAAATCATGGTCTGATATGTAATAGGCTAAAATTCGCAAATTCACATTTTCTAAGTTACGAAGGTACAAGCTGCATAGTCGGTCATTTCTCAAGGCATATACACTTAGAATGAAATTTGGGGGTGGTGCGAATTCCGAGGTGTGCGCGATCGAACTTGTGGTGAAAATGCACACTTCTTCCAGTTATTTGTCAAATAAGCGCGGTTTTCTGCATTAAAGCACAAACGGACTGGACCAAGCTGGCTTTCCCAAACGAAGGTTTCGCTTCACAGGATACTTCTGACATAACCAGCTCATCCTTCTTCGTTCAACCATAAACGCAGCCTAAGTAAGATTATTCTTAAAATTATTCGAAACGGAAGAGGCATTAAGCTATCTATGTCGTTTTAAGTTTGCAGAAGCTTATATATGTTTATCTATGTTTGTATTATCACGAAAATGACATCGATCTTGACCTTAGGGTGGCGGGAAGCTTTCTCTTAGTTTCTCGGAAAGACAAAGTAAAATTAAAACTCCAAGGAGCTGGGAGCACCGGTGAAAGCGTCATTTACTAGAAAGCGCTGAAGGCTAATCGTGAGCAAGCTTCGCGTCTTCTTATACAGCGCGCCATTTCCCCGTCGGTCGAACGTGATCAGCTAATATAGACAGCGGAACTTCCGCCTGGCGCGGACTTTCAAGCTTATTTCGCGGACAGCCATATGCGAAGTATGACAGTAGGACTAAATTCCGTTTCACTACATGCCCGCAACCGAAGGTGTTCAATCGTTGGTAGGCGTAATGTCAAGGGTACAGTGAACCTTGACGAAATTGTTGACTAGGTTTCGGGCGGTCAATATACCTCTCGCGTATTCTGGCGGACGCATCAGCGTTCTGCACGGGAGCAGTACCGTGGAGAACGAGACAGCGACAAGCGAGGTCACGGAGAGGGCAGAGTTGAATTTTAGAATTCGTGACGGGAGCCATGGCTGTCGTTTGCCGAACCGGTTGTCTGGCAACCCGAGCAGCAGTGGGCTCGCCCATCTCCCCTGTCAGAAAGCAATAATGACCGGGGCAGTTTTTGGAACGTAGTTGCGTTTGTCGATCCCCGTTGGCTATTTCTAGAGCCTCGAAGCAACCACAAAGAGCGAGACGCCAGCTCTGCCAGCGCCGATAAACGCGTGCAAGCTTGTCTCCAGCGCGCACGCACGGAGGGCGGGCGAGAGCGCAGCCGAGAATACGACGACGACGGAGGAAAGGGGGGCGTGAGGTCTACAGGGCCGAGCCGCGCGCGTCAGAGCTGTCTCCTTTGGACGAGTCGAGAACGTGCGATTCTTAAGAAAAACAAACCGTCCAGCAGGAAAAAGGACCAAAATCGGGCGAGGAAACAAGCCAGGCAGCCCTTCGAAGCTCTCTGCTGGCCAGCTGCCCCCGAGCCCGCGCTCGCTGCAGGCGTTGCGCGCGTTGACCAGCGGAACCGCGAAAACGACCAGAGCACATAGACCGACCGCGGGGCAGCGAGCGGTCATCGAGGCAAGGGTTGCCGCGACCGGCGCGAGCACCTCCTCGCCGCCGTGACGTTTTCCTCGCTGCAGAGCCGCCACTGACGGAAGGACGTCAGGAAGAGATACGGGGGAGGTCAGGGAAGTCGCGTCCCAACCAGCGAACATGCCTGCTGGCCGACCCGGCCGCCGAGGAGGAGCCCCGCAAATAGGCTCCGGCTGGCTGGCCCGTGACCCCTCGCCCGGGCACAGCTCGGCGTGCGCGTCTTGAATGGACGCCACTTTTCCTTTCGTTCGTATGGAGAGCATTTTGACGAATTGTTCTCGACGCGGCTCACCAATGGGCATCTCCGGTGGAAAGGAGACCCAACTACCCATGCCACGAGGCTTCCCGCGAGCAAAAAAAGAATAAAGCGTGGGCTCGGAGGATGCTTATAAGAGATAGTTCGCCTCCTGGAATCGTGATTTTTCGCGACCGCTTGGCTCACTCGATTCGCGAAGCAGCGCCAAGCAGTTTACTGACGCGCGTGGTCGAGCTGTATAGTGCACCGTCTCCGACGCCGATACGGATTGACCGCTCACTTCACCGTAGTGACTAAGCGTGAAGGTAAGCGGTGGTCGGCGATGCCAGCGTTGTAGGATAAATATTTTTCCAACGAACTTTTTGTAGAGAGTCACTCGTTTTATTCTATTTGCCTTAGTTCTGTTGTTCCTGTTTGCAAAGGTTTGGAAGCAACTGCGCATTTGTGTGACTGGACTGGTGTGGCGTCTTTGTGACCATACACCATTTCTTGCTCAAACTCCCTTGAAATTGAGAATAACGATGTGTTTCACTTTCTTGAGCTTCGGAGTGCCGACATATAGGGCTTCTCGTGATAGTTCCTGTCACTCAAGAAGGAGCTCCAAAGCTGTCAATCAGCACTATGCATAAGTGACATTGTTTTGCTAACGGGTCGTGATGCCATCCTTCTGTCACTCTAATGAGCTTCACATTCTTGCTTGGAATTCTGCACTATGCATTCATGGATGTTTGCCTTTTGTAACCGAGAGGAAAAGAAACAACGAGAAACAAGAAGCTTCTCGTGCGTTTCTTTCACCATACCGTCACCACACTCGGAGCTCTCGAGGTATTGTTAGCAGTATGTGATACCTTATACCGCTCATTGATCATAGGTATCGGAGGCCAATCTATACATGGATTCCGACGTGAAATATGACACTGCAGGGTTATTTCTATCATTCACTTTTATGTCAGAGTTTGCCCTAACGGAAAATAATATTTCATGTGGCTACAGTAGGAACTAGAATCTTTTATTATCCTTGAAGTGGGGTAGCTAATGCTTTCGCACTGGCTGCCTCTTGACGTTATAACGAGCAGATTGTTTTTTTTTTTTCGTTCGTCTTCATATTTGCTAACAAAATCCCCAAGTATTTCCGGCACTCCCGACTGCCTCGAGCTCAAGCTTCACTGCTAGTTACTGCAGAAGCTCTTGCAGTTTTTATTCCTTCGACATCTACGGTGTGCTCTAAACACTTGGTATACTTCGGCGTATACACAGCAGCACAGTTCGTGATGGTGCGCACGCATTCTGAATCTTTAGTCCGATATGTGTAGATTTAAGGAGAAAAGGGAAAGCCTCAATATATGATCCTCCAGTGCACGATGCAGCTCGAGCAACAACATGGCTGCGAATGCTGCTGCAGGAATGCGCGGGTGACCGTCGCCTGAACGAAGCAACTAGGGCCGAATTCACAAAATTTTCTTTCGTAAGAACAGTCTTGACTTCATCGCTTTAGTTAAGGATAAATGTTCACTGCGATGACAGGCCACCACTTCTCCTTGCGAAAAACTTGGATACGAACTCGGATACGGACTGGTCTATTGTGAATACACCGTCCTATGTTCTTCCACAGCGCAGCGTCACGCACAACCCACACCGAAGAGCTGGCTCTTATTCTAATCTGCCTTCCTCTAGTTCAGCTGCAGCCGACATCGCTTTGTGGGCCCTTCTCATCATTTACATAACAGGAGATGTCATTGCTCAGAAGCTGCTTCATGAATGCTTGTTTGCCCACGGCCTAGTCGTATTTTTGTTCCGGTGTCATCGTTGTACCGGGGCGAACCAACCTCTACATTAGGCGCTTTCGATCGATTTCGTCCTGTTGTTCGCTCTATATGCGTCCTCATATCTGTTAATGCACTTTCTAGCATTGAATATGTAAATGCGTCAACGCTTGCGCGTTTCCTCCCTGGAACAAACAAAGTATACAGCAGGACTGCGAGTGGCTGCGATAAATATGTGTTGAAATATTGGAATATACGAAGCATTTGAAAAATGGCAACACGCGAACCTCGTGCAGTCTCCAGTGGCTCCACCAACGTTAGTTGTGCTGTCGGAAAGAAGGAAACGCGGCATTTGTAAAACGCGCTATGGCCTCGAATAACCGGGAGCTGCAAGTCTCCCGGTTGTTCAAGCTTCCGGGCTTCATTTCCATCGGTCTTCCGTGGCGGCGTGACTGCTTTTTACTTCCGCCAATAAAAGCGTTAATGTTGATGGCCCGATAGCACAGTTAAAAAATTGCAATAAACGTGTTGGCATGGCTACAAGGGTCATTTATAATGTGCTCAATTAGCGACAATTTTCTACTAAACCAATTATTTTCACTACTTATAACTGACTTGAACGATACTCTCGCGACGTTATCACCACGGCCATTCCACTAGTCTGGCAGTGAATCGCATGATAAAGTAAAATGAACTGGCGACACGAATCCTTGATACGAAGTGGCCGGCGCTCGCTACTATAGGGCCGACTTCACAAGGCGTATCATGTGCAAGTAATATTAGACATTGGCCTTCATTAATGTTGTATCCATAGGCGTACGCAGGGTTCCCCATCAGGGGGGGGGGGGGGGGGGGGTTCATCTCAGCACCCCCCCCCCCCTTTAGATGACTAGGGGGGGGGGGGGGGCTCCCTGTCCCCCGTGCGCACGCCTATGGTTGTATCGCAAGTCACGATTGTCTAGTATCTGCTCTTAGGTACAATTCCAGAGCAAGAATACGGAACAAGCCCTGCATGTTGTGGGCTTTTGACTTCTGCCGCAGTGTAGAGTGTAGCACATGTTATCTCATGTTATACAGAAATCCAGCGTTGCATGGATCATTGTACGTGTATGCATGCCGCAGTGGAACGAAATGAAAGAGGGAAAAGACGAATGGACGGACAGAGCAAGCCCAATTTCTTGTTAACATCTGACGCCGTAAACCTCATTCCTCTAACATTCGAACAAGTTTCATTCAGGAAACTCCGCAGTGACAAGCAACGCAGTGTCGTTGAGTGTGGCGGTTTGTTCAGTATGAAACGAAATACATAATCGGTATACTGAAGTGGCAATTACTGCAGAAACATCGCTTCAAATTTCAGTAAGGGATGTTATGTAGTTATCGCCCTGAGCAAGCTAGCCCATTGTGCTTGCTCGACTTCGAAACCAAGGATTGTTTAGTAGTCTTGGATGTAAATCAATTGCTGCGTTTCATATTGGTCTTGCCTTATGCCCCATAATGTTAGAGATAATTGCGGATATCACTGGTGAGGATTCGGCCCGGTACGATGGCACTCAAGTTGAGAGCCACTGCGCCGGTATAATGTAAGGATTCCTTTCAGTCCATTCTATCCCTTTCTTGTGGTTGTGTCGGATTTTTTCGGCACAAGAAGAACCAAGAACATTTTGTGCCGTAATCTTTTCTTATCATCCTTAGTTGACGACCGGACCATCCCGGTAATAACGTGGGCGAAACGCAACTCGGACTGCTGAGGAATTGCGAAAAGGAATATCATTGGGATAGAGTCGTTAGTTCATACCGTATACTCACTTCATGGGATTGAGGCCTCAACAACCACTAGTGTATGAAATAAAGAAAAAAAAAGTTCTGCGGTGTGCCCGGCACTAACACCACCAGTTAATGCCTGGCCACCACTGCGGTAACCGTCAAAGTAGGCTATAGGTCTTCACAGCAGACGGGGTACATTTTCTTCTCTGAGTGGCTGACACGGCCGGTAGCTTTGGCTAGCATGTACCAATGTATACACGCGAGATTACGAATTATTCTGGTGATTAAGTGCATTGTCTCTGATATTCCACCTTGTGGTTTTCCTTTCGGCCTGCATTCTCAGAGGTGTGCGCTGTAGATCGAAGTCGCTGGCCAATTGCAGTGCACTCCCATCTAGCAAGTTTTCTCATTTTTATGCGTAAAAACAAAAAGGAAAAAAAAGTGATCATAAGTAAACAAACAAACAAACACTCAAGGAGTAGGAGGAGAAAGAGGAGGGAAAGGTATGAAGGTCAACCAGACGCGCGTCCGGTTTGCTATCCTACGCTCGGGAAAGGGTTATTAAAGGACGAAAAGATGGAAAGATAGGAAAAAGCGAGCCTGCAAAAAATTCGCATGAGCTTAAACAACACTGCTGCGTTCCGTAGTACTGGACGCAGGATCTCAGGCGTATCATGTTCCACCGTAGATGGTCGAGTCATGGTGCGCACTGAAGGCTTGCAAGTGCTGGACACAGAACATCCAGTACCTGTTGTACGGACTGAGCGTATGGTGATTTCAGCTTGCCGACGAACACGCGGAGTAGTGTGTCTTACAGTGATTGAAGCACTATGAACAAACAAGCAAACAAACAGTCTGGAATAACTCCTTCACGCTTTCATTTTAGTCTGGTTGATCTGATGAGATTCTTTTTGATGAGTGTGGTATTTTGCCTGTGATAGATTCGCATTCTTTCTTCGTTTTCGTTTCAGCTGCCTCAAGTCTTGACCCCCGGAAAGTTGACGCGACTTTGTTACAATGAAGATCTACATAGTCCTCGGTTAGTGCATATTTTATCTCGATTTGAAGGAATGCATTCTGAACCAAGCAGGGCTGAGAAATGAAATAGTAATCACAGAGAGAAGGCACTACTCCTCCGTCAATGTTGAACGCTGATTTTTCGCTTTTGCATCGCTTCTGCTTGTGCCACCTCTTGTCAGAAGATGATCTTGGCGTTTGGCTGAACCTACGAAACAGATTCCATGCTGAAAACAGAGCGAGACGAGAGAGCTGGAACTGTCACTCCCTTGTCTCGTACTTTCGCGCTGTTTTCGGTAGTGAAGTTTTACCTACAAGCTTAGATCCTACGAACGAAATAAAAGCTGCAGCAAACGTTAGCACAACGAAAGAAAAAAAGTAATACTACAGCAAATTAAGTTACCATTAGTTACCTTTAGAGGCCGTCGGCAAAGCTATGTGTCATGGATAGGAAGCCCAATGTCGTAAAAGAAAAGCTCTTGGGTACATGGTCGTCAGGTTTTGAACAAGATGATATGCTCTTACTTATTGATAATATTACACAAAATGTAGTTTAACAAAGTGGAACATACGCTTCGTCTCTCCTCTTCCCATTCTATTCCCTCGAAAGAATCAAATTGAACACTTACGAGAAAGCCTGCACCGCTGCCGCGAAATACAATTAGGTCATTGTATTGACACATATACTGTTTTGTTGGATTTGCTGGGACTCCAATGATGTTGTAAATGATATATTCAGTCGTTGTACTGTTACGTATAGATAAACGAAAGAGCCGAGCAAAAGTGACGCAGTCTGCTTTAATGGCGGACAAGACGCAGCGGTGTACGGAGTCTTTTGCGGCGCTGGCAGAAAAAATAGAGTGCAGCCAACACACCTCATTGCCTATCCCACAGCGGCAACTTTCACGCTCATTTTCCTGCGGTGTTCATCCTATATATATATATGGTGTCATTTTTCTCACTGTGCGAAGATCGACCGTCTCGCTGGCGTCGAAAAAAGTTATATGGGGTCGATGAGGAGGCATGGATAGTTCACGGTCAGCACGCATCTGTTATGCTAAACGACACTGAAGCATGTGTAACTAAAGTGGACTAATTTCATGTTTCTTTTTTTTTTCCTGTGTTTTTGACCAAAGCTTGCATGGCTGTAGCACAAGCTGCAAAAGTCCAGACGAGGGTAAGTTCGCTATATGAATACTCCTGTGTTTCTTGAGCGTTCGTGATATTAGAAGACAATTAGAAGACAATTAGAAGACAAGCAGGCAAATTAGCACTGCATGCTATGAGGTAGCATGCAGTGTGCTTTAACCCGCTGTACGTCATTGAGCTTAAGTTGTTCAATGCATGCCAAGTGCCCCTGTATCGCAGAACTTTTTGTACAATTTAACATGTGCAGTCGTATTTCGTGGAAAATGAGGAAACATAGCGTATTTGTATTTTGTCGAATGCTCTATTGGCGCTCATACACTGAGCAGTTTTGCCGTTGACTCACCGAGCCCCATTCGCGAGATCAATAAGTAAGCATATACACGAACCACCGTCTGCCAATCTGCCAGGTTTTTTTTTTTTTTTTTTTTTTTTTTTTTTTTTTTTTTTTTGCACACATTCGTTAAATTTGAATCGTTGGATAAGGTTATCACATGTAACGTTGACAGTTTTGTGTTCGAGCTCCCAGATGTGGCAGTTCTGTTTGACGCACCGACCAACATGCTGAGTGAGGTTCTAGTGCTCTCATATTCTAATTACGAAGAGACGCGGCGTCGCATGCAGTGTGAATTGAGTTTCTTGCACCCGTGTGCACTTGCGAGCAGACCCGCCGTGCGGCGTACGAGCTACCCGACGGCGTGGAGTTCGTGGTCGGCGGCGTGCAGACGACCTTCCAGTGCGAGAGGAGTGGCTACTTCGCCGACGTCAGCAACAACTGCCAGCTGTTCCACATCTGCAACGAGATCTACAAGGAGGACGGCTCGGTCGAACTGCAGCAGTACAGCTTCTTCTGCGGCAACCAGACCGTGTTCAACCAGCTGAGCCTGACGTGCGCCCATCCCGAGGAGTCAGTGCCGTGCCAGAACGCCCCCCGACTTCTTCTACATCAACGACAACATCGGCCGTCTCGACGCGCCGGCCCACACCGAGGACGACCTGCAGCGCGCAGCCCCGCTTGTGCCGGGCTTTCAGCAGCAGCAGTCCTTCGCGGCTGCCTCCAACCGGCTCGAAACCAAAGTGAAGCCCCAGAAGTGAACTCGCTTTCGGAATCACCGTTGTCCACGTACTATCCCTATCGCATGTGTGTTTTCGATGCTCTTGTATGACGCTGCTACATGTGAACAGCCACTTTTCATCGCGCCTTGATACCGACGAGGCGTTAATGCCGCGATTGTTTCGCGAATCGCAAATGAGATCCTGGGAGGAGGAAATATCCAAGCGGTGTTCGAAATTGTGAACGCTCGCGTTTTGTACCAAAAATATTTTTAATTAGTACGTCTTCCCCAACATTTTGAACGAATATTTGCAATTTTTAAGGCGTAGGCAAAACAAGAGCGGGGGACCAAACTAGTGAAGTTTTTATTAGTGCTTTCTACAATTCCATCTGCCTTCGCTAATATCTCCAATATTAGGATAGGCTAAAAATTTCCGTTACAAACAGTTCTAGCATAGGAACTTATCGTGAGCACGGGTTCAAGGGGGGTTGAGGGCCCGTAAGGTTTACACGAACCAGCCGCGCCGATCACTCATCGATTGCGCTCTGACGTTGGGTAAAAATCGTTTTAAAGAACACCGTAAAGCGCGAAAGTGGCCGCTGCACGTGAATGAACACTCTGTAGCATCGTTCTTTGGAAACCACATTCTGATACTGCAACACCCTGTCGCTCTTGTGTGCCATGCAAGTAATACTACCTCCGTGCTCGTTCTTCAGCACAGCGACAATGTTCCTTTTTCGCTTCGTGACAGCATGCGTGTCGCTTGCTTACTGCGGTTTGCCATGGGCCGAATTTAGAGACATTTTCTTCGTGACTGTTCTTTGCCTTCGGCCGGTTGCCATTCTCTAATAATGTGTTCCGCCTATGGTTTGGCTGGAATTTGCTCGTACGAAGAATTCTAGCTTTCTTTAATACGCGCCTAGTCCACTCGCAAAACCACCCAGTGCGAAGGGCAACACATCGTGTTTTAAAAGGGTGACCACTGCTGCATGTCCTCTTGTATCGTATATGCATGGGAAGAGTGCCTGGCAGCTTCTCTAGCAATGTCCATTGTCGGCGTGGCTTAATATTGGTGCAACTATAAAACGGTCACATCTAAGCCGTACGCTCTGTAACTAGCACTTGATGTTGTTACGTATGCTTATAGCTGCACACTGCACGACTCTACTGTGTTCTCGTATATGCTACAAGCTGCGTTTTTTTTTCTTTCGGTGTGCAAATCGGCAGCTAGTACCTGGGTGAGGCAAGTATTTAGGTTTGGCTATAAATATGTATCTCTACAAACTTGACAAGTGCAGTAAGTAACCTTTGACCGTTTAAGTCGTGCTGCGACTGCACGCCTTATACGGCCAACTATCATATATGGTCACATACGATTGGCCATTGCATGAACCATTCCACGACTGCAATCTAATATCGAAAGGTGATGGGCTATTCACGTCTGTCATTTTATAAGTTGAAAGTTTGGACGAGTAATTCCCACCAAAAATGTTCTCAAGTAAAACAGAAAAGTTCGGGGTTCGCTTTGCCACTGTCGCGTTTACTATCAATTAAGTTCAAAATTCCGACTATTAAACACCTGCGTAACTTAAGAACTGTTTCAACTTGCATTCACAAGCTTTTGTAGTTATTAACTCGCTAGCAGCCCTTCAAAATCACTTCTTAGTAATGCGTCGTCTGCGACGTGAAAGTTGCCAGAAGCGCCTCTATACAAAGACGCGAACGGTGTTCCAGGAGTCGGAAATAATTTATGATGGCTGATCTGTTCGCATACTTGTAACGCAAGTGCACTAAGCATGGCTTAACTTCGGTGCTTGACTCATTTTGCCCACCCATTATCACTTCTGGTTTTTCTTTTTTTTTTGTCACATCGTATTACTTTCATAGCATATCATTTAATATCATCACTGAACTGCGCATGGTGAGAAAATAAACCAAAGACGTAGCTGCACTAACAACGTCGAGAGAGCCAGCGAAAGCTTTGCAACGCAATCTTATATTTATGCATGCGCTGGGGAAAACATACTCTTGGGTGTCTATGTACTTTTCTAACACATCTGACGGACACAGCTGCAATCGAGGTAACTAGTTTAAACATTAACGTTCATGAAGGCGGGTAGGGAATCATTAACCATGTCCATTTTGTGAACACTTCGCCACTTTGTACTAAAAGATATCTCAGCAAGCTTCGCTGAAGTGCGCCAAGCCAGGGGTAAATGAGAGTGCGACTGTCGTCGACTGCCATGGACCCAGTGGCTGTAGCGTACCGCTGCTCAACACGAGGTCGCAAGTTCGATTGCCTGCGGCAGCTATACAGTGTTCCACTATTGGCGGAGTTCGATAACCGTATAAGGAGAATGTTAATTGATGTCAGGTATTATATTTAATTCGGAGCCCTTCACTATGGCGCCTCTTATAGACGTTGAACTTCTTTGAGACGTTAAAGTTCAATTAATAGAATTATTGTTCGCAGTAAGTTTACACGCGCTCACCAAAAGAAAGGCAGGAAGGTTGAACAGAGATATAGTGAGGAGGAACGTGAGGAAGGTAAATAACGCACGCTATCTGCAGAAGTAGCGTGCAGCTTTCACGAAGCCTATCATGCGAACAAATGAACCTTCATTCTGCAGGGAGTTCTTTTCGTAGCAGTACAGTCTTAGCGGAGAACGTTTTGTAAGTTATCCACTAAGACTGCCCACATTGCCCATATCCCCTTCCACACTTGCGCAAGCTATCAGTAACGTTAGGAAAACACAAATAAACTTCAAAGAATGAGTCTGAAGCTATGCATGTCACGCATGCATGTGTCTGTCGGGATTTTCACCAAGAAAGACAGCCGATAAACGCAATAACAAGACACATATGGCACACAATAGACTGTCACGTCATGACGACCCATGTAGAAGCGGACGCAATCCTAAATCAGAGAAACACGAACACAGACGAGACATGAATATAATGTTCAATTCCATCGGGGGCATTATGCATTCGCGAGCCCCTCAAGCGAACTGCAGCTGCTGCATCAATTCGCGAAAGCGAAATCAAAACTTACCGACTGCTGTCATTTGCAGATTGGGCGACTTTTTGTCGGTGTGTTTATGCCCAATAGTGGCAGGGTTGCAAAAGCTTTTAGAAACACTGCGGTGTCAGCGGGAATCACCGGTTTTTCATCGTGTTCGCAGAGCGTTGCATCTCGCATACATTCTAGGGCTGTCTATATGTGGCAGAATACGGCCAAGTCTTCAGGCGGCGCCTAAAAATGAAATGTATTCGCATGCGCCACGTAGTGCAGTAAGTTCCGCACCCGTATTGACGTGGGATTCAAAAGACTTCAACTTGATCTCGGTCGACTTCACCGTGACGACAAATGCATCTGTAGAGCTGCTGAGCTGCGCCAAACCACCCGTGTTAGCACGTTGCCGAGCTCCAGCTTGATTGATTGAAGGGTTGCAACGGCGCTTCTGCTTTTTTTTTTCCTGATCCCTGAAATAGTCAGTTGTACACATATTCGAGGCCTGCGCAGACGCCACAAGGGTGTCTTCCGTAGTAAATAGCAGGCGTCATTTGCGATGGTAAGTAGGCTTGATGTTCAGAAATTATTTTAGCGAACGTTGTACGTGGCATTATTGGTGGCGGGTAGTTCGGTTAAAGAGAGAGCGGGAGAATGTTTTTTATATGCGGAAATGTTAAAATTCTTCTCCTATGCACTTTTCTGCATCGTAGAGCAATGAACAGATGGATAGAAAGACCATAGAAAGAAGGCAGAAATGAGATTCACAAGGTCGAATCTAGAACAAGACAAAGAGTAAGACTAATGGGAGAGAGAACAGCCACCCCCGAGAAAGATGGGGGGTTCGGCTCTCACCAGCTTGATTGTCTGTTTGCTTCATGTGGTATGGTGACTATTTGGTTGGTTGGTTGGCCCTTCTTAAACTGGCGCAACCCACCGTGGGGGGATCGGCCATGAAACGGGCGGTGCCTTGTTATATAAACGAATTTGTTTATATTCTCAATATGTTTAGCAATAGATAGTTTTTGAAATAACTCATTAGCTTAATTCGGGAAAAGAAAAAAAAAGCCAATATTGTTGAAGAATAAGCTGAATTTAGATAACTATCAAAAACCGACACCTTTGCTTTGGGCCTTCTTCTTCATCTGATATACCTTTGTCAGTGCACGTTAAAGAACACCAGATGGTCAAAATTCTCGGAGCTGTCTACTGCGTCGTTCCTCATAATCATATCGTGGTTTTGGCTCGTTAAACCTCAGATATTAATGTATTACTATGATATACCTTAGTACGACAGAAGCCACTGAAAGGTTATGAGGTATTGTATGCCAAGCTGCGTAGTATACAACGCTGTTAATAGTCATATGGTATTCCAACTATCAGATGGTACAAGGTAACGTATAACGATGCACATTCTTCAGATTGAAAGCTGCTGTGAGTATTTTACCCCAAGTGAACGTAACTGCATTGCTAGAAGAATGGTATAATATTCCTCTTATTCGGGAGGAATGTCTATGAGAACGCTCACCTGCGTGACTTGCGCGCATGCACATCCTTCCATTTGTACCTGTATAGCTTTGGGCGGCGTCATATTTGTGTGTTTTTGTCTGCACGTAGACTCGCATATTTCTTTTCATTGTGCATTTTAAAGTGATTTTTCAGAAAAATAGTATGGTGCAGCGCTAATAAACGTGACGTTATTGTCAATGTGAACGTAGTCATGCTTGATTGGTGCGCACGACTTCACCTACACTGGACTTGTTTTGAAAGCGTCATCTGCAGCATGAAAAGCGAGACGCAATTGAGTCTTGTCCACTATTTAATGTCAGCTCGCTTCCTGTAGGTCAGCGTTAAAGTGAGAAACGTGAAACACACAGAAACGAACTAACATTGAGCTGCATGCTGGAAGATTAAATAATAGACGGAAGCTCATACCTTAAGTATGTTTTAAACATTTGTTTATGCGAAACAGGTAGCGTTCACGGGGTGTTTTTCCTCACTGATGAAGACGGATGCCACGATCCTAAAACAACAGCTTCGGTAAAACCAGAATCACTGTTTAAATATATAAAGGTGAATGCAGTTCACAGTGAAAGTTCCTGACGACGCACGGCCAAGCACTCTCTCGGGATATGTGCCCTAATCATAGGCGTGCGCATGGAGGAGGGGGTGGGGGGCGCACCCCTTAGTCACCTAAAGGGGGGGGGGGGGGGGGCGCAAAATCTGCCCCATACATTGACTTAGTAGGGGGGGGGGGGCGCTGCGATGAACCCCCCCCCCCCCCCTGATGACCCTTCACACACCTATGGCCCTAATGGCTTCTGAATGGCATCGGAACGTGAAGAAAACGTAGAAATTGGTGTTTTGTTTAATCTTTTTTCGGTGTCTTCGCATCGTTCTCCGTGATAATTTTTGCATGCACGTATGTATATGCCTTTTTAGGCCTCAACAAAATATCACTTTTAAAGCGGAGCTGTTATACTTTTCGTTATGCCGTTACGCGTTCGCAAAGTTATCATCATCATGAATGACTTCTACCTTTTCTAGCGCTTCCCACGCAATAACTCGGCCAGCGCGCTCTCTCTTCGTCCTCTTCTTCATTTTCTGCTTGGCCCCCCGAACATGTGCGCCCGGCGCGCGCTCTCCCGCTGCGCCGATTTGTCCGGCGTGGGATGCAATAACTCGGATAGGCGGGAGAACGAGTACAGAGAGAGAGACAAAAAGAGAGAGAGAAACAAAAAGATAGAAAGAAAGAGAAAGAAAGGGAAGAGGAAAAAAATGTTGAAAGACAGAGAAATATTCAGAGATATAAATAGAAAGAAAGAGACAAAGAAAGAGAGGCAATAAAAACGGAGATCACGACAGAAAGAGGACGAAAGAGAGAAAGTGCGAGAAACAAAGAATGATAGAGAAAGAAATAAAAAGAAAGATGAAGCGAAAAATAGAGTGAGAGGGACAAAGAAATGGAAGAAAGTGAAACAAATAGAAAGAGCGAGAAAGAGATAAAAAGAGAGAAAGAAAGAAAGAAATAGAAAGAAATAGAGACAGCAAAGAGACATAAAAAAACAGAGAGAAGGAGAGGAAGAAATAAAAATAAAAATAAAGAGAAACAAGGAAGGCCGCCCATCTCCGCTGTTCCTTGAGGCTTGACACCGCTCGTGCGAAGCTGCTTTAATTTTCTTTTTGTATTTTTTTTTTTTGCGGAATCTGGCCGCTTATTTTATTCCCATTGAAAATTCGCTACTGATGCGCTGACCCCCCGCTTTGGCATTGCTGAACATGTCTTCTTGGTGGTTTACAGAGGTTCATGTTCATAATCATCACCAGCAGCAGCAGCAGCAGCAGCAGCCTGACATTCCCACTGCAGGGCAAATGCATCTCCCGTGTTTCTCCAATTAGGGTAAGGTGGGGAAAAATGAGACAAAAATTTGAAAATAGTGAATATTTATTTTTATTTCACTCTTTACCCCTAAACGACAATGCAGAAACTTTCCTTTGGGTACAAGGTATGTGCTACATAAATATGACCATGTTGCCACTGTTAAAAAGTTTATTTTAAAAAGAAATAAAAAATGCAACAGATGTCTCATTTTGCCCCAACCTGCGGGGCAAAACGAGACAGTGTGAAAAAAATTTAACCCTTCAGTTTTTGCAGTAGAAGCACTTGAAATTAAACTCCGTGGGCTCTCACGCAGCCTTCATAACCCCAGTCGTTGCACTCCACGCATTGAATCCAGACAGAATCCGGTGCTGTTTTGCTCCAAAACTCCTTGCAGATCAAACACCACCAGTCTTTCTTTGTGCTATTGTTGTATTTTGTTGAAAGCTTGCACTTCATTGGATTATTCAACGATTGGACGCTAGATATAATCTGACGCATCTTCTTCGCCTCCTTTTGCCGTTTTGGTGAAGAACTGCACGGGCGTTTCGTGGCTTTCAGCTTCGTCAGCCGGGCTTCGTGAGGCGATGAATTTAAAACTATGCTAGATTCGAATTTTCTAGCGCAAATTTGGTATTGAAGGAAAAGTCGATGGCGAGACGTGTTTGTGAACGGCTTGACTTGGAGATTCTTCCAAATTTGCGTTCGCCTCTTGAGAGCATCCTTGGGAACGCGGAAAAATCTCGATGCAGCACGAATGGAGTGGGTGTCCTGAACAGCAGTCAGTGCTTTTTCACGTCGTTTTCCTCCCAGGAAGCTTTATATGATATTCTCTTGTGCGTCCGAACCTTCCTAAACAATAAAATATAATATATAATGAGTGTAAGTAAATGGTTCACTCTCTAAGGCAATTCAATGCCTTTTTGTCGCGTTTTGCCCCCCCTCACATGCCCAAATTCAAAAAAAATTCCGCTTTGGCCCCGCGCACCAAGTGAACTGAAATTTTGGTGGTATGTAGCTAGTAGTATATAGTAACAACATAAATACTTACGTTGTTGAACTGACGCCAGAGTAGCTTCATGCACGGATCCGAAAATTTGGCCGAGAAGAATTTCGCCCCTTTTTGAAGGGTCACGAACACACTGACACCAGCCGCGTAATTTTTCCCACGCGAACGCTGTGAGCAATCATCAAGTTTTACACATAAAAAGGTGGACAACTACCAGCACCTCTCGCTGAAATATAGAAACAAAGAAAAGTGCTTTCCGTATTAGCTATAGAGGTCGGCAAAGCCAAAATGTCGCGTTTTGCCCCGTGTCTCATTTTGCCCCGCCTTACCCTAACCCGGTACTGTGCTCGCTGGGGCCACGTTAATCGGACAAGCTGCTTACATCTGCCCACCTAACTTTCTGCCGCTTCCTGCCCCGCTCGCCTTCTCTTGGAATCCAGTCTGTTACTCTTGATGAACAGTGGTTATCCTTGCTTCTATCTATACATGCCCGGCTCAAGCACATGTCTTCTTGATTTTCACCAAAATGTCCTTAACACCCGTTTGTTCTCTAACCCACTCTCCTCTGTTCTTCTTCCTCAACCTTACACCTATCATTGTGCTCAACTCGAACTCCCCTACCGAGGGGTTCAGCACAATATCAATGCTATGCTGGCCAGCGCAGAAAGAAAGAATAAAAAAGAAACAGGGAGGTTAACCACACACATGGGAAAGTAGGAAGAGAGAGAAGGCAAGAAATAATAATAATATCTGGGGTTTAACGTCCCAAAACCACGATATGATTATGAGAGACGCCATAGTGGAGGACTCCGGAAATTTTGACCATCTGGTGTTCTTTAACGTGCACTGACATCGCACAGTACGGGCCTCTACCATTTCGCCTCCATCGAAATGCGACCGCCGCGGCCGGGATCGAACCCGCGACCTTCGGGTCAGCAGCCGAGCACCCTAGCCACTGATCCACCGAGGCGGACAGAAGGCAAGAAAGGTAGCAGCAGTACTCTCATGTGAATGTCCACACGAAGCCACAAGCAGGGGTCAGAGACCTGCACATTCCCTCTGTTCCTCGAGTGCTACCGGTGGTTAAATCCGAAAGAGTATACGCACTGTTTTAGTGAAAGTAAACCGCACCAATCTGACAGTGTAAGGCAAACATTTTTTTTCCGACTCGCAGAGGAGTATATATATCGCCTTCGTTTGCTACGCGTGTACTACGTATGAAATAGGAAATGTAACATTATTCGTTTGGCCCAAGACAAGTGCATTTATTTATTCGCTTCTTTCTTGCGAGGACTCGTCGTTTCTGTCCGGCGAGTCCGGAACTTCGTCGTAGCTCTTGCTGTCTGCGCTCGTCGACTGCAGAGAGCTAGACAGGTTGTTGGCCATCTGCGTCACCTGAAAGCGTAGCGACAACAGACCACTCAGGTTCCCCGATTTTTAAAATCGCACGAAAATTTATTTGGAGCGGCTTTTATAGATCAGATTATGGTAATCTCGCACCCGCGTTTAGAGCGAGAATACATAATCTTGACCCCACCTTTCCGCGCGGCCAGCAAAGGGACTGCGAGTTTTGTTACGTCAAAACTGATGGCGACCTGACACCATGGCTGCAATCATGCGATAAGGACACGCCGGGCGCTATTGTGGTCGTTCGCTCCGTCTGACCCGTAGCTCTACCCCCTCACAAGCGATGGCAAATTCTGGCCTTTGTAGGTTACGCATTCTTTAAGCGTCAAAAATCCGAGACAGGAGCACATCGATGCTGTTCTACCTGAGCGCAACCAAGGTATTCGTGCATTTGTGCAATCTTTTGCCGTTTCAAGCTTTGCCATGCTCATTCATGTTCCCGACTTTTATCTTTGTACACTCGATGTTGCACGGCTTACACCTTTCAACATGCGATGTTCAGCATATCGCCTCAAGACAGCCTTTCCCAACTTTCTAGTTTTTTTGTCACGCCAGTGAAATAAAAAAAAAAAAGGATTATCTTTCAAAACGGAGCCACGCTGAACCAAATGTTTAATTCGACACCGAAACAAACTCCAAGCAGTACAAAGCTGTCATAGTTAAGAAGGTAAGTCGTCATGAAATGCGTGTGGACTTTTCCTAACAGAATGACGTGAGGCGTGTGTATAAGGAAGCACGCGAGCGCGAGACAGTCGAATATAGGCATGGACACGAGAAGCGGCGCTCACCGCGGCGTCGATTTCTATTCCCGAGGTCTGCTGCTGCTTGAGGCACCGCTCTTCGAACTTTCCGAGCAGTCTGGTGGCAGCTTTGTGATCGCCCAAGTCGTGCATCAGGACGGCGTAATTCAGGCACACCAGAGGCTCCCTGCGCGGCAAGGAGAAGGGACGAGGCCAAACCATGACGGCGAGGTCAAGAGACGAGGTGCAGACGGAAAGACGAAAATTGCACAGCTCGTTCCGCAGCGGTGGCGTATTTCGCTATTTCGGGTGTTGCCCGATGCGGCACAAGCTATGAAAAAATATTCCCTGTAACTGACCGACCGATCTGGAAATGACGGTGTCTTACGCAGTTGTAATCGACACGGCGCATCGGTATTGGGTCATTCCACGCCAAACGTCCCAACCATTTTGATGACCATCTCAAATGTATTCGAAAGAGATCGTGCTGATTTATTGCATTGAAAACAGTAAATTGCTAGAATATTTCGGAGAGAAAAAAGTTTTGGTCACGTGGGCGCCTTCCGAACTTTCCAGAATTTATTCTAAGAGCATATTGTTTCTTTTTTTCAAGACCAAATTTTGCTTACATATTAAGCAAAGGTGTTTGTGTAATGTATCTGAAGCTCAATAATATTGGTGCAATTTTTCTGCCATATACGCCTCCAGGAATTTTACCAAAATGTTACATGTTGGCCATTTTTGTGCCTTGTGATATTGCGTTATGTATGAATGACTGCGTAATGAACACTTACTCCTCGAAAGGTATATTTTCGCGCTAAAAATTATTTCAGACACCTCAAGTTTCTAAACTTTGTGAGGAAAAAAAGATCACAAATATCAGAAAATGGTCATTTTTGTCCACATCCCACATCGAGACGCAGTTTACACCACGTGGTGCTCCGATTAAAAATTCTCCCCTTTATACTTTAATCGAAAGCATATAAGCAGTTCTTCTTATATGGCAAGTTTTATCATTACAATTTTTGTTTTGAGGTGGAAAATAATTTTTGAAGTTTTCCATTGACGGCTATCTTCCAGATTTGGTGATGTGGCAGCTTCCTCGTTGAAGTTCCCCCATTGCCGTCAATCGGGGAACTTCAAAAATAATTTTCTTACAACAAAAATTGTAATGATAAAACTTGTCATATGAGAAGAACTGTTTATTTGCTTTCTATTGGGGTATAAAACAGATTTTTAATTGGAGCACCACGTGGTGTAAATAGCATCTCAATGTGGACAAAAATGAGGATTTTCTCAAATTCTCTATTTTTTCTTGCAAAGTTTAAGAACTTGAGGGGTCCAAACATATTTTTAACGCAAAATATACATTTCGTAGAGTAAGTATTTATTACTCAGATATTCATACAAGGTGCAATGTTGCAATGGAAAAAATGCAAACATAGAACATTTTGGAGAAATAGACCCTTTTCAAAATTGTAAAGGTAGCTTTCCTGCTATGCTGTTTGCCCAACTAATGGCGGCTAGTCACTTACTGCAAACAGCCTGTTCAAGCGCGGCTTGTGTCCGCCGCGGTGGTATAACGGTTAGGGTGCTCGGCTGCTGACCCGAAGGTCGCGGGTTCGATCCCGGCTGCGGCGGTCGCATTTCGATGGAGGCGAAATGGTAGAGGCCTGTGTACTGTGCGATGTCAGTGCACGTTAAAGAACACCAGATGGTCGAAATTTCCGGAGCCCTCCACTACGGCGTCCATCATAATCATATGGTGGTTTTGGGACGTTAAACCCCAGATATTATTATTATATTAAGCGCGGCTTGCTTAAGCTATGACGTGGAAAATGTAGAGTCGGCTCTCTTGATATAAACACACATAACAGACAAGCCCCAGCACGTTCAACTAGGACCTCGTCTCCGCTTGAAGCACGACGGGTGCCGCCATTACTTGGGCGAATATGCAGCGCAGCGAAGCACACTTTCGAGTTATGAAAAGGGTCCATTCCTGGAGGCATATATGGTAGAAAAATTGCACTAATATTATTGAGCTTCAAACACCTTACACAATCACCTTTACTTAATATGTAAACCAAATTTGGAATTGAAATAAGAGACAACACTCTTACAGTAAATTTTCTTACAAACAACATCCAGACGACATTCTGGGAAAATCACAAGGCACCTACGTGACCAAAAATTTTTTTCTCTCAGAAATATTCTGGGAATTCACTGAAAAATGCAATAAATCAGCATGATTTTTTTTCGAATACATTTGAGATGGTCGCCAAAATGGCTGAGACGTTTGACATTTCGTGTTATTTATTTATTTATTTAATTTATTTATTTATTTGGTAAAAATTAAAATTACCATATCTAAACTTTGGCATTTCATAATTTCACATAGACGTTTTTTTTTTTTTTTTTGACGTTTCCGTGTATTAAAATACAGTGCCAGTTGGGATGCATGACTTCGTTTCTTCTTCAACCATCTGAACCCCTTAAAAACGCTGATGAGCAGCGGGATACTGGCTATTCTCTTTGTTAGCTAGTTTACTTTAATAATAATTCTGACATTTCGCTCTACACATTCATACACGACAGTTTGCTGTCAATAATCGGCAGCAAACTCTCATCGAAGAAAGGTGCTGCGAACTTAGCATTGGGCAAGGCGACATGCATTCATGCTTGGCGCAGACAGCCCCGACGCAAGTCGCAGCTGACGTACTCGTCCAAGGCCATGGCCCTCTCGTACGCCCGCTTCGCGTTGTCCGGGTCCTGGAGGTTTCTCAACGCAACTGGAAGCACAATCAGCGCGACGGTTGGAAACAAGGATTTAAAAATGATCGACAACTTAACCGACACTTGCGACAGCACAGCTGACAATCACAATAGAACCCGATCGATCTTTATGGTGGAACAATTTTAATTCTCCTATATAATACAAGAAACAATTTCCTGCGACAGCGCGCGCGTGCGTCCTGCGTCAATCATACAATTCAGTGAGAGAAAGTTGATTCTACCGCTGTGTACGAAGATAGAAAGCTAAGTATTGTGTTGACATTGGGAACTATTACACAATCAGCTGTTGCACAACTACGTCGACATCGACTCCACGAATGAATGTCACGAGGTGGTTGATGAAGCGACAATCTAACTTTATAAATGCGTCATCGGAATTGTCAACATACGGATTATCACGAAGGAGTATCGGACTGAATTATTTATTTTGCAACGACCAACGCCCACATCACATTACGCTATACATAACCTTGAATACCAAGATATCCGCTTTCGTGCCAACAAGATCAGCTTATAATTTTGCAGCACGAATCACAATCGCACCCGTGATAGCCACAAACGTAAACCTGTAAAATAATAGCGGGAGATCTACAGCAGCAAGCTGTGGTGAAGACATAACCTGTCGAAAGCGAGCCATTGAAGCTGGGCGCTGCGCTTGTCTTTTCGCGCTTCCTTGCTTGCGCTACTCTTACACATTTGAAAAGGGTCCCGGCCCAACCACGCCCACTGTTTATCTATACTGGCTCGCTTAAACTCTTTTGCAATCCTTCGCCGGCGCTGCTGCAATAGGGCCGACACTGCATGCGTGGTGAGTCACTGAAGATACACGCAGACGCGTGACGTGTTTTCTTGAACGGTTGACTGGAATCCGTTTGCGAGAGCATAGGAGGAAGCAGAAGTTGCCAAGAAAGAAAACAAAAATCGCGCCCAGCGTGGATGCGCAATACTTCCCGAGCGCTGCAGCCGCGCAGCGTGCGCTGCTTGTAGACCGATACCGCTAAAATGTTTCTCGAAGTTTATTTCGATTACTTTTTTTAAGAAAAAAAAAACACCACCAAGATTTCTATTAACTTAAAGGCACTGCATATGAATTATCTGTCCAGGTAGACTTCATTTGCATCGTCAAAGGGTTGCAGAATTAAGTTGCCTCTGATATACTCCCAAATCGCAATCACCCCCCTCTACATCAGAGGGGGTCCACCGTCAGCCGAACTTCACGGTCCAGCATGCGTATTAACTTCATGCCGGTGAAATTTGCTAACAATTTGACGGGAGTGATTGTGGCATATTGAAACGGAGAAACACGAAACTAGATTTTTATGACGACGACCTACGAGTTTCCGAATTAACTAGGTATATACGTGTCGTAAAGCTTGTAACTAAGAGGTTCGTTAGTGACCGCGGTAGCCCAACACACGTAAATCATGTGTCACGTTACAGGAAACGATTTACAGGGGGGTTTGCTTACTGGCGAGCAGCATGAAGAGCTGTCCGTTGCGTGGATTGAAGTGAACAGCGGCGTTGAAGAAATGGTAGGCCGAGGCGTACTGCTCCATGGTCAGGTGCACCAGACCGAGGTTGTGCAGGATCTGCCAGTCCATAGGGTTCAGGTAGTTGGCCCTCTTCAGGCAGCTGATGGCCTGCAGCACGCGCCGCCATCGCCAACCTTTATTTTGACTCATTTCGTGGTGAGTATAATAGCTTTTCGAATAAGGAGAAATTCGATTGCTTTTCGACGGAGGCGAAATTCTAGAGGCCCGTGTACTGTGCGACATCAGTGCACGTTAAAGAACACCGGATGGTCGAAACTTCCGGAGCCCTCCACTATCATAATCATATCGTGGGTTTGGCACATAAAACCCCATATATTATTATTATTATTATTTCTGCTGTGCGGAGATAGAGCGTAGAAGATGTATGCTTGCGTATCTGTGCTTGGGGGGGGAGGAGGAGGTCAGTTGAAAGAACGAAAGAAAGAATGCCCATCCATTTCGTTCCCCACAGTTATCGCGTCACGTGCGCTCTTATCACCAAGACTGGCCACAATTTTAATCATTTAAAGTGATGGTTAACATGCGCAGTGTTCGCCGTAAACTTAGCGCGAACTTAGCGCGATGCCTTAGCGCAGTTAGCGTACGAGTAGCGCCTTTGTATTCCACGCTGCACGCGAGCCGTGAGGAAATACATCCTTTCTGGCCGTGTATACATATATCTGTCGCTTACACCGAAATATAATTATGTTTTGAAGAGCGCAAACCCCCATCGCCACGTGGGAAGTCACGTATACGGAGTTTGTTATGCCGTAGGTCACACCCGCAGTTCTAAACATAACAGGAAGGTGGGGACTTCCTGCAATGACTAACACTCGTATTCTAAAACAAGTCTCGACTCAACGTTCGCCCTTCACTCGACCGAGATCAGCACAGCGCCTGCGCTGGACCGAAAATGACGCCGCGCTTCTAAAGAATAGCTTCCTCTCAACGCTCATGTGCTGTGAACACGTCTGCCGGGAGGTGTCCACATCGACTTTCTGGAATCGCGGTGGAGTGTTGAGTTGAGGAACATTAAAGAATACCGCGGTAACAATGCCAGGAAATAAAAAGTTAAATAATAAAATAGTCAGAATATCTACCTTTTCTCTTTGTTTTTCATCTCCGGTAAAGCTCGCAAGAATGCATTATTCTTCCTAATTATTATGCAGTCAATATGAAACCCGCAGAATAATACCTATAAAGAATCGTCACGGGGGATCTTACCGCGACGTACTTCTTCTTGCCAAAGAAACACATGCCGACATTGTTCCATAGAGCAGGGCTTTCGTCTGGCGCCGAGGCGATGGCGCGGTACTTGGTAAGCGCCACGTCGTAGTCTCCGTACGTTTGCATGATGCTTCCAGCCGCCAGCACCGCAGGTCCATAGCTCGGGTTGCTGGCTAGCGCCGCGCCCAGACGCTCGAACGCCTTCGGATACATGTTGCACTGCGCAAACCATCATCCACCGCTTATTGTCAATGCAGCTGCAGGAGGCATACTTCATTATAGGTTCTCCGAACCGCTACGGATAAGCCGAAACGTCGTTGCAAAGAATAAAGCTGAACACAATCTCATATACGACCGCAAAAGCAGCGACATCAACGTCGGAATGTACAATAACAGCGGCTGATAGCACCCAAATAACGCTAGAGCAACGCTGCTACCCCCGTGTCACATCAGTGGCTTGGATATTGCGTTGCTAAGCTCGAAGGAATAGGTTCGAATCCAGCAGCGGTGGCCATATTTCGATGTGAGTGGAATGCAATGAACATCCGTGTGTTTATACCTTATATTGTGGTGGCTTTAGCACGTAAAACACTGAATTTTTTAAGCAACACTGCAGGAATGTTGTTGTGCTTGCCAAAGCACATATTTTTTTTCTCGCTATTATATTCCTTTTTGCAGCGAAGCAAATGAAGCCATTTATTGCCCATTTGCTGCAACTTGCAGTCCTGTTTTCGACTGGCTAGTTTTGCAATATTGCTCGATGAAACATCGGCGCAAAAGGGCACGAGGCATTCATGTTTACGTTTTATTCCTTATTCAGAATAGATGCTTCCTCTGTGTAATCGTAATCTGTTCTGCAGTGGTCATACCGAGGCTCTCCTTTCGCAATTTGTTCGTCTTTGTCCCGCGGGCACCTAATAATAATTACCAGCCAATATTTAGCTGGCAACGGAAAAGCTCGCACCGACCAAGAACGCATGAATTGGGACCACATTCCGTTTCTTCATCCGGCGATTAGATTAGGACCAGATATGATTGTTTCTTTATTTCTTTAATTATTATATGTTTGAGCAACGCTGGTGAAATCGAGTAATTCTGTGCGCCTTTTTTGGTGGCACCGACAAGAACACCGGCCACGCGCAGATCCCGTACGCGTAAGCCGTTCGCATCCAATATATCTGGAGCGAATTATTGGCATGAAGCCTATTCCCCGAGCAGGATAAATTTCACGCTGATATCCACGTGTTGGGAATGTTGAGGAAATGACTAAAGGCAGGCGCATACAGGCGCTGTACTTCACGCCGTTTTACTGTCCTTAACGACGAACCGAATAGCTCAAGCTTCCAATCTGGTATCCACCTTAAGGTACACTAACTCAAACGTATACACGGCATGGGATGGCCACTTTAGCGCCGACTTGTCCACTACCTGCTCCAGAAATATACTAGCGCATTCGCGAGTATGTTCACTTCAAAATTTCTACAGCTACCAGTGAGCACGCTGGCACTGAATCATCAAGCGTCTATTTTCCTCCTAAAGGGAGGGAGTGATCTGCGCTGATAACGGGCCACACCGCCTTCTGTTTTCTTTTTTTTTTTTTTTGAAGCAACATCACATGTTAACCTTCGCGTTAGTTTTTCGTTTCAGCGTGTTGCGGTGTCCTCCATATTTGCGCTCACTTTGTAGAAAAAGAAAATTAAGGGAAACAAAACATTACATCCCACACATCTGTGAAGTCATGCATGTCAGCTTTCACCCCCCCCCCCCCCTCGCCCCCCCCGTCAAATGCATTCGAAATGAATTAAAATCAAGTGACACGATCCGCTATTTCTATCATTTCACTTAGTAAGACACGTACGATGACTTATATGCAACGAAGTTGCATGTAAGAAGCAGCCTAATTCATCATACATGGTGGATTCATCGCGTATTTAACATGCATCAGACACTCGCTGTAGCGGATTGAATGTTAGAATGGTATATGTATTTCGCCTTGGGGTTGCTCATGGTGTTGATACCATACTTGTACGATAGTACAAGAAGAATAGCATCTTAGTAACGATAGTATATATCGTTTGTTGATGCTGTACTTCGTGTAAGATAGAATGAGCATCGCGACCACTCTAGCAGCGTAAACAGGCGAAGCATAAACTTTAGCGTATGCTATAGCGCTATGATGACGAAGGCCTACAATAAAGTAAACATGGGTCGAATGTATTATATTATAGCTCCATACGCACGCATTGAAGGTGGTAATCAGGAGAGGGCAGAGCATGGCGTTATGAGATGAACAACGCAAGATAGACATTAACATGGAAACATAAAAATAAACGTAATATTTTGACACTGTCATTGTGCCTGCAGCCAACAGGGCAAGGAACACAACAGCACACGTCCTCGTGACTGCAGTTCTCAGCACAGAGGTCAAAGCACCCGAAGCTCATCCTGCACGTTTTTTTTTTTTTTTTTTCAAGCAAAAGTGCTGTCGTACGCTGCTTTCAGAACGTGACACCGCATTTCCTCTTTGACCTCCTGATCGATACGTGGCACTCTCGCCCAGTGAAGCCCTGGTGAAGGATTGAACGGAAACACGATGGAACGACCTGGGAGAGCAGTCGGGAAAGTTGCCCGGTTTGAGGTGAACCATATCCAAAGAAAGAAAGAAAGAAAGAAAGAAAGAAAGAAAGAAAGAAAGAAAGAAAGAAAGAAAGAAAGAAAGAAAGAAAGAAAGAAAGAAAGAAAGAAAGAAAGAAAGAAAAAGAGAAAGAAAGAAACGATAAATGCAGTGCTCGCTGAGTAGCTTCCGCTTGTTCTTTATCTCCACAGATTTCTGACAGCATACGCAACCATACTGCGAACACCGCGAAAAAAAGAGGACAAATGATCAACGAAAGTCAGGAGCGCTGCTCACAGAATACCGGTAATAATAATAATAATAATAATAATAATAATAATAATAATAATAATAATGATAATAATAATAATAATAATAATAATAATAATAATAATAATAATAATAATAATAATAATAATAATAATAATAAATTAACCCAACCTAACGCGTTACTTGCAGGATCTTCATTGGTAAAGCGAACTACAGACGCCTCGTGGCGTGCACGTCAACGTGGACCCGGCGGACATCCCAACGTTATTTCATATCTGCACCTCAAGCATTTCAAATTATCACATACCAACCCTGGATACGCATGTTGATTGGAAGTATACTGATAGCGAAATGATTACCGGTATTGCGTTCTTATATTCTGCATTATGGATGTAAGGTTAAAAGCTGCAGTGGGTGCTTTATCTGCAAAAGGAGACTGCACAACGACTCAGAAGACGGCGCGGAATCGATCGAATTATATGCGCACTTTTTGGGCTGCCGTTGAAGCGATAGGGGCGAAGGTACGAGTGTTTGACTGTCCAGTGCTACAAGTAATGTTTAGAAAATGGCTACAAGATGGTATGAACTAAGACACATTGCAAAGCTTATGTTTAATTTTGTTCCTGCAGTGTCGATGAACTCCACACGTCTGCGGTAAAGAAATGGGTACATATTGTAAGCACTTGGATGTTTGCACAGGCAGTACAGGCTCAGCGCAGTGGGCCGGTATTTGTAGCGATGCCTTTTCTGATAGTAATGCCTTTTCGTGTTTTTCACCCTTGGCCGGTGGTCAGAGCGACGGTCCGTCCATGTTATCTACGGGATGAGCCGGCGGTGAGTGGTAGATGCTAAGACTAACATGCATAGTATATATAACGCATCGCTACGAAATATTGGCCCCGGTGCAGGTGTTTACAGGTTTGTGATTGTGTCAAGTGGCTTTCTTTACTCTTTTCAACAATTACTTCCATTCAAACAACTCACGGAAAGGGTGCATATCCGCTCACTATACGTTGTCGTTGCAAGGTCGATGTCCTTAGAAAGCTAAAGACAGGAGACACATTACAATGCATGCGTGGGTTCAAGCAGCAGAGCCGTGTGATGTTCAATTTTTAAATTCGATTCAAGGGCCGCGCAAATATTCGAAATTCCAAATATCGAATCGATAGTGTCCCATTCGATCCGGTCTTCAAATAGAATAGCCACTATTCGTAACTACGAATATTTTTCGAATAAGTAACGACTATTTCGAAATGTCAACTTCACCGAAATGAACACAAAATTGGTGCGGAAGTACAATAAATTTCCTCTCCATGGTCACAGTATACAGGGTGTTTCAGGAAATGTGTCCAATATCCTAAAAAAATCAGCAAAATGCAATATTTGCTCGCTGTTTTCACAATTCCTTTTTCTGTAGCAACTTGCACCTTAAGATGGTTACAGACGTCATTTGGGACTAATTAGGAAAATTAAATTAACTAACTTTTTAATTATTGAAGTTAGACGGTTATGTCAATGGGAGAATTGAAATTCTTCATGCCAAAAACCCATCGCAGCTTTAAGATTTAGAAAAGGCGGCGTCTGTTAATTATTGTGGCGTAATGAAATTCAGGCAAATTCAACGGCGAAACCGAAACCCAAGCCCCGATGAGCGCAACAAGCAGACGACTAGAATGACGTCACTGTTCAAGACAACGGTTACAGAGCTGCAGTTCTTCCCCTTTCGTTAACGTATGTGCGTCATGCGTGCTACTACTGCAAGTGCAGCCCACACGCCTACACAACGAAGCCGGTTGATGGTTGATATAACGACGTTCACTCATTCTGGACGTCTCAGACGAATATGGCAGTTGCGCTCTGCCGCGTTTCGGTTTCGGTTTGGTCGCTGAATTTGGGAGAATTTCATTACTTCGCAATTATTCCTAGAGGCCGCTTTTTCGAAATCTAAAAGCTGAAATGGGTTTTTCGCATAAAGGACTTCAATTCTCCCATTTGATTTAAACCGCCTAACTCCGCTAATTAAAAAGTTAATTCATTTAATTCTCTTAATTACTATCCTAAATCATGTCTTCGACCATGCTAAAATGCCTGCCGCTACAAAAAAAGCAACTGTGAAGACAGCGAGCACATACCGCATTTTCCTGATTTTTAAAAAATATTGGACACCTTTCTTGAAACACCCTGTATATTAATAACACATGAGAAGGATATATATCTTACTCCTTGGAGTCAAACTTGATCGGTTGTAGAAAGATCGTTCTTATTCTGTGAAGAGTTATGTTTATGCGAAGAAAGTGCTTATTTATTCTCGATGCTCTGTTTGTTACGTCGCTACTAAAATTCTGAATATTAGCATGTGAACATTTCGTAATGATCGTAAAAATGGCCTTTCAATATTCTAAACCTATAAATGTATTCGATTTGTTCCACTTCTCGCACTATTCGACTCGGATTTGTTTTTGGCCTCAAAAATCACTGTTCGCATGCTATACTTAATCCACTCGAAAACGCGCGCAACCGCACGTATATCTCACCTGCATATACAAGAGTCCGAGTTTCGTGTTCAGCTCGGCGCTCTCGGGATTGTTCCTAGGCACAAAAAAAAAATAAATAAATAAATAAATAAAAATAAAAACGCACATCAGGCCCAGATAATAATTCAAAGAACTTGCAGAATGACTCTTAAAAGTATTTCACTTTCGTGGGTTAGCAGAATGTCAGCTCAGATTTGTTTTTGTTGACACATAACACATAACGCATAATGACGTATAATGCATAACGCGTAATGCCGTTATGGGGGTTTGACAAATACGTAGTTATATTTAAACAAGGAAAGAAAATTAGTTTTGCCTGGAAAAGCATTGTGCACAATGCTTTTCCAAGGCAAAACTAATTTTCTTTGCCATGGCAAAATACTGCATACATCTGCCCGCTGTTTTTCTCTCTCCCCTTTTTTGTCTTCTATCTCAGAAGCCAGGCTCCACAAGTTTAAAAGTGCGGGCCCGGGCCGATGTTATATGCTCCGCGCTCCAACACGTGTACCCATTAGACCATTCATGGGCTATACGTTTGTGGACAAAGTTCGGGAAAACGGTTAGCGATATAGAAATAGCCAGGCAGTATCCTAAGATGGTAATCGCATTTGTATCCAATCATGACTAGAAACGCAAAATAGTCGGGATCGAGCCACTTTTGACGTTAACGTACTTACCGTCGTGAAGGCGCCAGAACGAAAAGGAAATGAATGTGCATACGACAGGGCCCAAAATCATCGTGTTGTTTCACTTCCTAGTGCGGGTCTGTGAGCTTACTCGACAGCCTTTCGGAAGACGTTGATTGCGGACTTCATGTCGTCGTTGGCAATGTGCAGTTCCCCCCAGGGCGATGAATGTCTCGTCCCGAGGGGCTCTGCTGTATGGCTTCTGCAAAGCGTTGTCTCGCCTTCATGTTTAGATGGGAGAGGCAAAACAAGAGAAAGCAATTTAACTTTGGTGCATTCTCAAAGTGTAGGTGTCTCGACACTGAGTATAATACAGCCCGTATGTACAAAGTATTAAAACGTAGTTACCTGTTCGTAGTCCTTCAGCTTAGCATAGCAGAGTCCGAGGTAATGAAGTATATCCTGAAGCCATTCAAAAAGAAGAGGTAAGTTATATGTTTTTTTTTTCTTGCTGCGAACTGCGTTTTATTGATGTCTAGTTTTGAAAAAACGTGGCTGACTGAGGCTATGAGAAGAAACAAACAATACAAAATGCAACGAAATTTACTGTTCGAGGAAAGTAAAAGCCGTGCACGTGCTGTTGACGTGCTGCACCCGTGAGATGTGTTATACAACAGTGATAGCCATGCAAGAAGCATCTAGTCGATTCGGCAGGTAGTACGGGAAGGTTGTTTGGTTGGTTTGTGGAGCAGAGATTAACATCCCAAAGTGACTCAGGCTATAGGAGACGCCGCAGTGGGGGGGCTCCAGAAAATTTCGACAACCTGCGGTTCTTTAACGTGTTGAGCAGCCGCGGTCACTTCCCATACTGAGCCACCGCGACGGCTCAGTATGTGAAGAATGCTTTGAAACTGAGGCTGCAGGAAATTACAGGCCATGCCTGCAGGTTTCAATTCCCGAATTTAGACGATGTTGTTGATGGAAGGGCCGCATTTTCGGGGTACTTTTGAGGGGTACTTTCAATTTAATGTAGCTTGGTACACGGTGCGGCACCTCAATAGGCAGACGGAGATTCTACCCGCTAGCTTAATTTAATGAACCAACGTCCTATGAAACCTGTATCACCGAAATGACTCGATACAAAACATGGCTCGATCTTTAAGCTCTTCCTCTTTAGGCCTTTAAACTGGCATGATGCGTTGTGTTGGTGTCTCCTCTTAATATTATTAGCGACGACTCACCTGGATACATTAGGAAGAACTATGAGTACTTTGTACGTCCACATATTCGTTTATTTATTTCATAACGCCAGTAGCGTAGCCAGAAATTTTTTTTCGGGGGGGGGGGGGGGTTCAACCATACTTTATGTATGTTCGTGCGTGCGTTTGTATGTGTGCGTGCATATATACGCAAGCAAAACTGAAAAATTTCGGGGGGGGGGGGGGGGGGGGTTCGGACCCCCCCTAACCCCCCCCCTTGGCTACGCCACTGCATAACGCCTATCGTCACGTTTACACCAAGTTGGGTAACGCTTCTCTGGTTGTTCAGTTGTGTGTTTCACAGAAAGTATCATGTTCTTTACACACTGGAATTTGTTATACATAACAAGATTTTTCGTATTATCAAACCTTACTACGCTGTGACATGAGGCCATTAGTATGATGACTCGTGCGTGTGTCGGTTTTCTTTTCTCTTTTTTTTTTTTCCAGGAGGTTTACAGGCGAGAACTGATTGCATCGAAGCGAAGTTTTTTCCAGGCGCAACGGCAGTGGTGCTGTTTCAGTCAATGAGCATAATTCGGGCATAGAAGACGCTGAGCAGCGCCTAATCCTGTCGCGCAAATAGCCCGCCAAAAGTGGCAGCGATATTCACCCAGCATTTTCCTTTCAGTTTAATGCATTCTTCGTAGATGTCGGCTGCTGCCTTGTGCCTTCCCAGCAGAAACCTGCATTACAGACACGACCGGTGTTAAAACCATGCTCGTTCAGGCGCGTACTACAGACTTTTTCATTTCGACACAAAATCTAATATGCATGGTATATTCTTTGAGCCATTCTGGCGACGTTCTGTCCAAATTTCGCTTGTGAACTATAGTATATGCTTAACGTTAACTTATCGGCATCTCAAACGCAGGCGTACGGCACGCTGCACAACTTATGCATTGCTGGTGAGGTCTGAGGCGCCGCAAGTCGCAGTGTCACGTTCACTTCACGTTATGCCTATTTGAGTTACCACAAAGAATGACCCAGTACAGTGCAGTCAATGCTGAATAGACGGATCCTGCATGATGCACAATTGAAAATGTCGTGGGTGAGAGAGGCAAACAGTCGAACCAAGCAGGCAACCCAGAAGGCTTCAGGAATGCCAGGAATGTTCCGTCCCAGTTTCGAAAGAAACCCTCGGAGAACAATGAACGTAAGCAACACATTAATTGCAGTTCAAGACGGCAATCGCACGCATAAATATGGTGAATGAAGCAAAGTTATACATTCGGGCGTCCGGAACGACTAAAAGAAACTGGCGAACTCCTTTCACCAACATAACCTGTTATAAGCGGTGTAAATGGCAAAAACGATGAAAACGTATTCTTACAGGGATCTGGCTACTTGTTTCAGAATCGAAGCGTCACCGTTGAGGAGGGCACATGACTGGAACACCTTCCAACGATTCGCTGATGTTTCCTTCGTGGCGCAGTATCAGGGCTGCACGTGAAACAGCATGACATCACTGTTTTGTTTTTGTTTTTTCACCCCGAAGCTGGACGGCATTTGAGGAACCAGAACGAACTCAGCGGATAACTAAGCATAGAAATACACACAATTGAATGTAAGCAATTTGGCTTTATTGCTGCTACTCCACTACGTACTTCGACAGGCTGGCACAACACATATGTTGCTTGTATTTTCTCCAAATAGAGTCTCTAATATCTTTTTAAAAATACTTCTTCGTTATATGCACCTCATCATGTTCATATATCTTCCTCTTTAGCGTATATACGCGCTGTAGTGGAAGATGACGGCATAATGCGTATCGGCAACATTAGATTCGAAGAGAGAACAAGGAATATATGAAGAGAGTAGATGAACAGCGAGGGTGTTCAGGTATTAAAAACTAGGAGGCTCACCAGCAATTGTGCCAACGGCAGTGAATGGCGGAGATTTATTGGATAGCAGCGATGGAAAAAAATAAATGGCTCAGCATTTTACGATAACTCAAAGGGAAGAGCTTAACTAATTGGAGTGAAGTCGAGTTGCCTCAGAACGCGCAGAGAACGTTATTCGGTAAAGCAGAAGGCACTTGCTGTGGCCCGTGGGGAAGCTATAGGGAAACAACAGAGAATTTTTTTTGGTTGAATGCGGAATTATCCACCCTGTTGTATGTTTGGGCGCTATAGCCTGCATGATACCCTGGGTTTAGCGGTAGCACGAGAAAAGGTGAACCTCTCCGCGATACAGACCGGTAAAAAGCGGTTGGAGGATTGGTCGCGGAAAAGTAGGGAGGAAGGGCAAAAACAAAATAGCATGAAAACCAAAGTTACTCTACCGTAAAAAGCAGAAAGTTAAGCTATGAGTTTAGAGTTTTTTTTTTCTTTAGTGCATACCTGAATATTTATTTCAGATATGCAAGGCATTCAACAGAAAAAAAAAATAAAAAAATCCACGCATCTCCACGAAGTGAATCATGACAAGTGGGCGAAGCACCAAGGGATCGTTCGGTGTCCATATAATGTAAATTAAGTGACATGAAGTGTATATAGAAATGTAAATTTATTTCGCCTTCCAGTCGTCTTAGGCAATTCAAGGAGGATTTAGAAAATTGCTGGAGTGGAGGTTATGCCTCGAAAGTGAATCCAAGAACCCGCCATCTTACCGGTGGCAAGATACCATTTTAATATGGGTAATTTGTTGGCACATATAGTGCTCGACGTGTGCCTTTGTGTTACAGGTTTCCTTGAGAAGCCCTCAACATCTAGGCACATTTTAGTAGAGATCAGCTCATCAATACTCTTCTCGATAGGTTATTTTCGCCGGGAACAGCGATCTCTTACCTTATAATTAGCCTATGTCTACGTTGAAGTCTATTGTAAAACCTTTTTTAGGGGCCCTCTCGCGTATTTTCAAGTCAGCGTACATTGTGTTGTGCCGTACCGTGCGCACGGACGCCAAACGGACGGACAAGCCTCGCCCCTAAGGTGCTTCGCCCCCTAAAAAAGTTAAGTGTGGTGGCTCACGGGTCACCGTCCCGTCATAAACGGGATGCTCATAGAATCCAGCCATCCATCCGATAGGTACAGGGTTTAATATTTTATATGCGCATGCTGCACGTATAATGGGAGGGTATACATCAAAATGCGCATGGTCACGCACCTCACGGGCGTCATGGCACGTGCGATAGTTCGAGGAGAAAACGCACCTCGCATACATGTGAATGATTAAATCCTGAGGTTTTACGTGGCAAAACCGCGATTTGATGGTGAGACACGCTTGGAATCAATTTTGACTACATGGGGTTCTTTAACACTGACCTAAATCTAAGCACACGAGCAGTTCCACCTTTTTCCAGGTTCCTCAAAATGCGACGTCCACGACCGGGATCGAACTCGCGACCTACCTTGTATGTAGAGGGCGTATTCACAGTAACCCTTTGTTTCGGCAAGCATCTCCTTGATTAGCGCTTTGCAGATGTCGAACTCACGTCGAACGAAATGCATGTGAATGAGCCAGTTCTTGCGATCAACGGACGGGTGTTCTGGAGCTGCGAGTAATAAATATATAGCATTAGAAGCCATCTACCTGCGACAAAAAGCGATGTTTTATTGCGTGACATTATTTAAATGCGCGGTCTTTTGCTTCACATTCCGCAGTTTGATGATACTGCTCATGCTTCCTGGAATACAGTCCGATATTATGGAGCTCCCCTCTCAAACACAAAGACTGAGAAGAAAACGTACGTACGTATATCATACTCTAATATATATATTTTGCTCATGTCCTTTACATGTAATTTACAGGCGAATAACTATAGACGACGTGCGTTCTGATTTCCTCCAAGTAACGGAATCATTGGAGTCACCTGTGTAATTTCTCCAGTTTTTAGGCAAGCCGCGCTGAAACGCCATTCAGGATATGATATCGTTTCCGTGGCGTATCTATCAAATGGCGTCAGCATATTTAATAGGACGCTTAATATGTTTCAATGTTGTTTACTGAGATACGTTATCCACGAGTGTGCTGTATTTTTGGTCTCATCCTTACGTAATTCCTTCACGGGCCCTTAGGATAAAAAAAAAATAAAATAAATAAAGGCAACACACCAGATATAAATGACTGCAGTTTGGGTAAAGAAGTGTGAACTTAAGGGCTCGTTTGCTTTTGTTAAACACATTATTAATGAGAACGTGACGCCTACAGGCAAAAAAGAGTGTTCCACACTCGCCGTAATGGCAACAGGCGGCGCTGACTGACGCTCCCACGTCTAAAATGCACATATATACCCTATAAAGTGGACGGAGGGATGACCGCCACCGTAGCTCAGTGGTAGAGCATTGGACGCGTTATTCGAAGGTCGCAGGTTCGGATCCTGCCGGTGGCAAGTTATCTTTTCGTCCACTTTTCTTTCTTCACATTTACATTACAATTACTTCTAATAACGTCCCCTCTATACTTTCCTTGGCATCATTGTCTGTTAGTTCTCATTAATAATGCAGTTTGGGTAGGCAAACGTCGATTGAGAGATCATGGGCAACAAACCACACGACAGAGCATGTGTCATCACCTTTCAACTTGCGTGTCTCGCTCTTAACATTACCTTTTTTTTTTTTTTTTTTAAACACTGCGTGGTTTGAGCACTCACCTTTCTTGACCCGAGGGCGAACTGAGTTGGGCTCCTGCTCGTTGTCCCTCCCTGCCTTTGGCCTGGCACCATCGCTTTTCGTGCTGGCTGTGCCGCTGGCCCCTGCAAGGGGCTGCC